>QMIH01001083.1:0-37303 GCA_003987875.1 Clarias batrachus | reverse complement strand
GTGTGTGTGTGTGTGTGTGTGTGTGTGTGTGTGTGTGTGTGTGCGTGTGTGTGTGTGAGTGCGCGCTCACTGCTTACGCCTGCCATCTTTCAGCAACATTTTGGATTACAACGCGCCCTTCAAAGCAGCATGGACCAATTTGCCACACGTCCTGTTATTAACCTAGGCCAATTCCACAGGCTACCCACTGCTTCCTGAAAACATTTAGTAATGCCACAGTCAAACCCTTAGGACACGCTTAATCACATCCTAATTCACACAAATAATCACATAGCCTACCCATTTCCCTTTCTCTCCTCATGTATATACTGTACAAGAATACCATCCATATGCTGAGTGCTCATAAACATATGCAATATGCATGAAAGTGTATAGAAACCACATACATCCCCCATCACAACACACATTTACAGGGCCCCTAGGGTGTCTCCTACACTTATCTAGTCCCAGGTGCCGCCCATCTGTATTGCTGGTTCCTCTCTATTTCCTGAGGAGAGTTGGTACCTGTCCACACCTGTCATCTTACACCCCCAGCTTCATTCACAGTTTTATTTTATTCTCTCAGCTAGGAAGGAATCTCCCTATCGACAAGCACACTGCTTATCTCCTGCCCCTCCAGGCTTTCTCTGTTTTCACCAGCTCCAGGACACACACAAGCTGTATCTTTGAAGGGATAGTCCAATCAGCACCAAACGACCTAAACCAGTAATTAGTCACTGTCTTGTCTGCTGCAAAAGTGCCACTAAAAGCAACAGATGAGGTTCCTACATCTTTATATGAACACACAGTTAAAAAAATGGAATATTCAGAAAGTTTTTTGAAGATATCATGAAAACCAATTTTAGAACAAAATATCTATGACATATAAAGGAAAGCGTGGTACATATATTTACTTATATGTAAGTAAATCGCTTCGTCAGGATCGCTTTTAGACTTTATCCTGTATGCCTTCTGATAAGAAGAATCCATAAATTAACGTTAACTCTCTTACCAAAATATGTCCATCTGTCCAACGGAAATCACTTTCAAACATCTTATCGTTCAGTCCGATCCACTGGTAGTCACGGCCAAGGCCTGCCAGGAAAAAAGGAGCGCTTGTCGGTTAATTCTTTTGCCGTATTAGGCATTCCTGGTCAGTCTTTAAAAATAAGGGACATTTTTATTAGCCTACATATCCCGCTTCCTGTTTCTCAGGCCTGAGATATCTATTCCTTGCATCTTCTCTACAGCAATCAGAATGTTCTTTCTTGGCAAAGTAGTCGAACATAACCTCCCTAACTGTGTGGATAAGGATGTTTCGCTATTCCTACATTTAGTCCTGATGACGTATGTATACAGTGTGTACACTTTTGCTACATTGAAAACATTAATTTTGGCATTTAAAAGACATAGATTTGAAATTGCATTGGCTGACCTGTATGCATATTAGCGAGTTACTATTTTCTATTCACAGTCATTAATAATTTCTTATTAGTAGTATTATAGTTTTTTTATATACTGATAAACATTAACTTTGGAAAGTCTTTATTAAATTAGAGCCTCCACACTTACGGTTGATGAACTCCTGCTCTTCTTGGGACAGAATGCTTGTAAGATGACCACCCTGAAGACGACATTCGCGCTCTGCTACATCCCAGGAGCGCCTGTGAGGGAAATACTTATAGCAATGACCTTGAAACTTGTGCCATCCATAACTGCATGTTTCTGTGTCTGTGGAGAGAAATACGAGAGAGAAAAAAAAGGTTAATTGCTACAGTATTAACTTAAATTTATTTAAAACCCACCAAGAGTAGTGAATGCAAGAATATAACCCTGAGTAAATTAGTACAGTAAATCTAACTATGGTTCATGTCAAGTTTTTGACCTTTATTGCTCTTCCTGAGGGCTTGAGATTGTATCTGCCTTTCATCTTGTAGTCCACTACACACCACTACACTAAAATGTGATCTGTGTGAGCATGTAAAGAACTTTCTTTGGAAAGTGGTTGGATGTTTCAATTGCAGCTGGAAGAGATGTCTGTTCCAGCACTCTATTCGCCTAGATTAATAGATCATCTTGCTTAAAAAAGAATTGTTACACTGAAAACATCTTTAAAATTTTTAAATGCGCTTAAATGCTCAAGACGCCACTTTGCCTGCTATCTTCGTGTACACGTTTCTATGGAGACAGATGTTCAAAACATTGCAACAAGTGAGTCATGAACATAAACTGTGAACATGTCACTATATTTTTTTATTATTTTTTTTTACATTTGCAAATGAGCCATAGGCAATAAATCACTGCGAATGTTTCTGGGCCAACCCTGGGGTGCACTGTTTCCTAACCTATTTGAAATGGCATGATTTTACCCTGGCAGAAACACTAATGACCTGCAGTTAATCACCAAAATGGCCTTTTAAGGAAAGATGCTGAAGCAGAGCCTGTGAATTCCTGCAATTTTAATTTGGCAATGTTTGCAACAATATACATGAGAATTATTAATCGTATCAAAGTGTTATCTAAAGGTTAATTCTAGTTTTATCAGCTAATATAAGATATCTTTAGACATCTGTCTTTAATAAGGATAATCATTTAGAAACCTACTGATTCATCTATTTTGGCTTAATTTCTGAATAGGAAGAAGCTTAAAAGTAGTGAGCAGCTGTAACTAAGAATATAAATATCCAGAATGAATGACTCCTGTATGATTTCACCACCCAGAGAGTGTTACATGGACTTTCAATATAATGTGGCCTGAAACTGAAATTCCAAAGGTTATCAAGATTTATATACTATTGGTTTTCTGCATTAGATATGTGTAGTTAAATAAGCCATAAGGAAATTTGCATCTTCATATATGTTGCCCAAAACTGCATGTAGTAATCATCTTAAAAAGTAAAGTGTGAATCAACATCACCTAAGAATTATATTCTTACCTTCCTCACAGAGGGATCCTCTGTAACTTGGTAGACAAACACAAGTAAAAGAGTTGATGCCATCTACACAGGTACCTCCATTATGACAAGGGTTGGGGTGGCACTCATCAATCTCTAAATAATAAATTATTATTACACAAATGAGCAAAGTTTTAAACAAATCTGATTCAAGTAAACCAGTTCTTTAAATAAGACAATACTGTTCATTTCTTAAGTTAAAAAAAAGTATTTCACTCAAATTTTCATTGGATACCTATTTCACAGTTGTCACCAGTGTATCCGGGTAGGCAGCTGCAAATCTCGACATTACCCCTTTTCACACATGTGCCACCATTCATACACCCATTGTCAGAACACGAATGGACACCTGTGGTTAAATAAAAAAGAATGCACAATAATGTTTAGGTAGCTCCATACAGAGCAATAGCATATAAGCATAGTATATGTAGATAATCAGAGGAATACTGATAATTTTGTCTGCATACCTGCAATATCATATGTCTCTCCAATAACTGTGTATCCTGGGTCCATGTCCAGTCTAGAGCTTACTGTTTCATCCAGTGCTTCGGGAGTAGGGGCTGAGCTCTCAACCAATATGTTGTCCTCAGAAATATCTTCAGGAGAAGCTGTTGTGTGTGAATCTACTTGAATTCCATCAAATGATGTTGTGGTATAGTCAATACTCTCCAGAACTACAGTTGCAGTCTCCTCAGTTTGACCAACTGTCCCTTGTTCCTCTGACACGTTTTCCTCATCTATCGATCCAGTGACTGAATCATAAGTTTGCAGCACTGTTGATGCTGGTGATGTCCCATTAGCTGGCAGTATGGCAGTGGTTATCTCCTGTTTTTTGGTTTCATGAGTATAGTGCACCATAGGAGACACAGTGGTTAAATTATATTTGTCTAAAATACTTGGCCATTCTGTGCTGCTAACCGATGTCTTACTTTCATATTCAGAAGTGCTGTCAAGGTGAGTCTCACTCTCAAGTGTTGGGAAAGTCTCAATCCAATCTGGTCTGGATTCTTCTAAAGAAGGTTGAGATGTGGCATTACCATCCAGTGTCACGTCAGTGTCTGACTCCATTATTGGTATGTCTTGAGTCAACTGCACACCTTGGTTTGTGGTTTGGGTATACTGAGTATACGTGCCACTATCTGATGTAAACATAGGCACCATGGGAATTTCTGTTGTTGTTGTCAACAAATCTTTTGCTGCTGAGGTATCTTTACTAGGCTGGGTTGTAAGTGTCTCTTCAAATAATGCTTCAGAGTGGAACCTTGATGTTGTGAGTATTGGGGTTGCATAGGATGGTGATGCCAATGGAGATGTTGACTCAGCAGTGGACATTTCGGAAACCATATCACCTGAGCTTTCCTCTAATAACAATGGGCTTGATGTTTTACGATCTGTTTGCACTATTTCTGTTACATCATATTTGCTGGTAGATTGTGCTGTGATAGCAGATTGTGTAGTAGCTCTATCACTTGTAGCACTCTTAAACTCCATGGTTGGATGTATGGTGGTGTCAAGTTCAATTTCAGATGCACCTACAGAACTCAAATCTGGTTTGCCCTCTACAAGAGGAAATGTGATGCTCTCCAACACCTCATCAGAATTTGAATCTGAGTCAACAGTGTCTGGAATCTTTGTGTTCTCTGAAAATGTACTAGCTGTTACTGTCTCAGTAACAGAATGGGATGTCGATCTTGGATCACCATGTTCTGCAGGCGGTGTCATATCATATGAAACTACTGTTGTTGTTTTAAAAGCAGTTGTAGTTACAGTGATATCTGACGCACTAGATGCTAGATCTGATATGAGACCTGAGCCTTCATCTGCTGCTAACGTTGTGGATGAGCTTGCATCTGTGGACATAGTTACATCTGGTATTGAAGCTTCAATTCCAGAGCCTTCTACAGACACACCATCTCCTGATAAATTATCAGCTAAAGTAGATGTCAAACTAGAAATTGCCTCTGTAGTTAAAAAATCACTATGTGGTGTTTTAGAGGTCACATGAAAGATTGTTTCAGGTTGACTGGTGGTTGTATGACTGGGTTTAGTGATGTGACTCTGCTGACTGGAAGGGCGGACAGAATCAGTGGTAGTAAATGTAGGTTGATCTGTGCTGTAGGTAAAATGAGAGGTGGTCTGACTAGAATGGGATTTTTCAATGTCATAATGTTCAGTACTACTTGTGGAATACAGAGCTGTTTGGGCAGAATGTGTGGACATTGTGTGTGATAAATGTGGAGTCATCTTTGAAGGAGCCATGGTGTGAGCAGTAAATCGTTCATCATGGATACCTACAGGGATTGTTTGTTTTGTTTCTGTTTCCACCGCTTTTAGTGTGCTGCTTAAATCAATGCCTTTATGCGTTGTCCCTTCCAACGATTGTTGAGTAGGCAGGTGTAAATCTGAGGATGGTAACACAGGACTGTCTGTCCCAGAGCCTTCTGCTTCTTCTGTCAATATACTAGAGGATTGAGGTGTCATGGTGACAGCTGTTATTCCAGCTGCTTCTTCTGTGAAGATCGTGGAGGTAAAATGTGATGATGGTTCCAACACTGAAAGTGTATCAGCATCAATGATCATATCATCTTTGGTAATAATTTCTGTTTTAGTAGTATGGTCTCTCATACTATCTGTAACTGTTGAGAAAAGTTCATCTTCATCTTTTATCTCTTCTGTGAATATGATAACAGGGCTTGTAATTGATTTGGTATCATGAAGTCTTGTGGTAATTTTGCTAGATCTGATCTCACTACTAGATGGGGCAACAGTTGTAACCTCTTTATCTGTACCATCTTGGTATATGACAGAAAGGCCTGGAGTAGTCAAATCTGTGTCTGCCACCACTGACACAGTTTGTTGACTGACCTTATCCACAAGTGTAGTATATGAACCCTCTGTAGGCAAACTAGAGGTTTGAAAATCTTGTGTAGAAATTTCTACACTGTCTTCTGTGCTCTCAGTCAACTTTGTTGTACTGTGGGACAACTGAATTCCTGCTATAGCTTCGGTGGATGTGGGACTTTGTATTGTTGCTTCCACAGTGACACTTACAGATGTCTGTAGTCCACTAGTTGTACTAATGAGATTTTCATCTCCTGAACCACCGTCTTCTGTAAAAGGTTTCTGTGTTCCTTTGTCAGCATCTGTTTTTGAGACTACAGTATAAACATCAGCATGCTTTGATATCAGAGAGATTTCATCTGTTGCTGGCATCACTGGCACATTTGTTACAACTGATTCTTTGCCCAAACTCTCTTCATTCGTTAAGGCGATAGGATCTGTGACAGTTGAACTGGGAACCAATAGAGGGTCTTTGGTACCTATATGTCTTGTTTCTTCTGATGTTATATCATGTGATGGATCTTGTGAAGGAGGGCCAGATTCAATAAGAGCACCAGAACTATCATCTTCAGTCACATCATCCTCAGTACCTTCAGATGTAGTCTCCATGTCACCACTACCATTGTCCAAAGATACAGCCATAGTTTCCTTTTGAGTCATACTAGGCATAGTTGAAGTAGATTCAGATTGGAACAATGTATACTGAGTAGAAGTCTCAACACTGGTTTCAGCCTCATCTGTTTTCACAGAAAATTCTGTGTTTGTTTCAGTTGTTGACATTCCTGATCCTTCAACATGGTGCACATGTTTATTGTCTACCGTCGCCTCAAATTTGCTCTCTGCCACTGATGTCATCATTACATGATCCATTGTAGGACTGATAGAAGGTGGAGATGACTCAGCAACAGTGGACAATTGATCACCAGAACTATCATCTTCAGCCCCTTCAGTTTCAACGGTAGCATCTTCTGAGTCACCACTGCCAGTCTCCAAAGAAGAAGAAGACATTAATTCTGTTTGCGCTGGGCTTGAAGGAATGTGTGAAGTAGATTCTGATTTTGTGGAAGGTGTAGCTGTTTCAACATCTGAGTAATCCAATGTGGTCTTTGTGTAGCTAATTTCTGCCTCATCAGTTCTTACAGAATATTCTTTACTTGCTTCAGTTGTTTCTGGGATATTGTCAGCAGATCCTTCAAGAGTAGAAGACACTTGAGCTGTGCTTGAGGCCTCTAATGTTTTCATGTCAACACCAGTTGATGGTACATGTGTAGTAGGATGTATACTCTGTAAGTAAGGTATTTGAGATGTACTTAAAGGAAAATGGTCAGCTGTTACAGTTGATAAGTTTGGTATGGTGACAGATACAGTATCAAAGTCTTCATTCTGGTCTCCAGAACCTTCTGTTAAGACCAAGGTTCTCCCTGTTATTGTTGAGTGAGCAAAATCTGATGATACCGCCATAACAGTTGGGTGTTCTGGCAACTCTGTTCCGATAACTCCCTCTGATTTTACTGTTCCTGTTTCCTGTGTAGATGGAATATGTGATGGAGGAGTAGACTCAACAACTGTATTAGAAAAATAACCAGAAACACCATCATCAAACTCTCCACTTTCTTCACCAGAACCCTCTGACTGTGGTATTTCTTGGGTTGAAGCGGAAGTAATATGTGACTCTGTTTTTAAATGTCTTGTTTCAGTCGTTGAGTCAGTTGGGTTTTGGTTAAATTCAGTGGTCACTGGTGTTGTTTTTAAATCTACTGAGCTAGGCTCTTTTGAGGGTGAATGTACATAGTCAACTGTAAATGTTCTCGATGTAGAGGTAGAAATCATCTCTTCTGCTTCACTCTGAGTTGTTGTTCTTGTTGTCATGTCCTGGTCATCTGTAACTGTACTATGCACTTGCATAAAAGAGGTGGTGCTCAACTTATCAAGAATGCTCTCGCCAGAAAAGTCATCTTCTGGTGCAGAATGTAATAAGATTGAGGTAACATCATCACTTCTTATGGTTTCCACTGTAGTTGTAGTTGAAAAGGTTTCTTGCTTTCTGGTAAACTTGTGTGTAGAGGAAACTGTATTTGGAATAGAGAATGCAACTGGGCTCTCTGTGGTCCTCTCAAATGATGTGCCCTCTGGGTGAGATAACAGTGTAGATGTGAAATGATCTCTGGTAGGACTTGTAGTGGTTGAGGGAATTTTATTACCCGATCCTTCTGTATCTGAGAAGGGCAATATTGACTCTGATGTTGTACTTGGCAAACCTTGGGTATTGCAATCAACACCAAATGCATGAGTCGTTTGCATTATTGGGCTCTCTGTGGAGAGGACCATTTCAGATGTCTCAATAATAGGCACTGCAGATGTCTTTGATGGCACTGTTGTTGATATGGTCTCACCTGATAGAGTGTCAGGACTCTGGCCACCTGAACCTTCCTCTGACAACACAAAATGAGCTGGGGTAGTGAAAGATTCTTCAGAAATACTGCTAAATTGCACTGGTCCTGTTGTTGCTTCCAAAGCTGAATGAGAGATTGTAGTTTGACTTGCTTCAATTTCCTCAGAAACAGTCTTCACTGACACTGTTTCATCAACTTTCTGAACTGTGTGCACTGCTGTTGTGGTAATATTTTGTTTAGAATGGGTTGTAGTATGCAGTGGAGAAACTCTTGAGGATTCTGTGGTTGACATAGGGTGTGACTGATCTCCTGAGCCATCAGCTTCTGAAAATTCAAAGGGTTTAGACTGTGTACGTGATGGCATATCTTCAGTTGTTTTCTCCATCGAAGATACAGTGGTCATAGCTAATATCTCATCTGAACTGTCTTCTTCTTGTGTGAAGAATATTTTTTCTGAGGAACTGATAATAGTAACATCTGATGGTTTTGTTAATAATGATTCATCTGTTTGAAACATCATAATTTCCGGGACTGGTGTCATGGAATCAAAATCATCTGTAACAGTATGCTGTAATGTAGTCATTGCTGAAAGCAAATCTTGGGTTTCACCACCTGATCCTTCTTCAGATATGATTGTGGGTTTTGATGAAGTAATGTTTTCTTTGTCTGGTGAAGATGCAACCAGAATTGGGATTTTTGTAACTGCTTGTTTTTCAGTGGTATCAGATATGGATATAGTGTCTGTCTGATGCATTGCAGAAATAGGTGTTTCTGTAGTAAAAGACGAATAAGTAATATCTGTGGTCTCACTAAAGGAGGGCAGTAATGGGCTCTTGCTACTTGTTTGGACTAATTTGACACTTTCCATTGCTTGTAATGTTGTACTTGTCACTTGAATAGTAGCTGTTTCCTGCCCAGACCCATCTTCAGTAGGAAGAGACAGTTCCTCAGTGGTGTGTGCTGACTTAGAATGTGCAAGATCTAAAATGTTTGTTACACTTGCAGATGGCTGATGTGGCTTTGGTGAGAAGCTTTGTTCACTTGTGACAGCAGATGGAATATTTGGTATTAAACTTCCCTCCTCAATTATAGTCTCACCTTCAGGATCTGACACTAGAGCAGATGGAGGAGTAGACTCTACAAATAATTGTTCATTGTCATAGAGATATTTTGGCTCCAATGTGCTGAGGAAAATAGGCGTTGGAGAGGTTATATCTTGGCTTGACTCAGGTGACCCATCTTGTGTTGCACCAGTGTCTACCAGTGAGTTATCGAAATTGGATGGTGTTTCTAACTTTTCTTCTGTTTGTGTTAGGTTTTGAAGAGTTGAGGACACAGTCTCGACCACATTTCCTCTTGCTTCTTTCTCAGTATTATGCTCAAGGCTCACTTCATATTTGCCATTTATAAAACTGAGTGGTGGTGTGCTGGTGGCTGCAGAGGCAGAGTCATCAGATGTAGACTCTTTACTAACCCAGACAGGCTCACCATCTACAGGGGATGGAATGCGCTCATTGGGGACCACAGGAATAAAAGGAAACCGGGACATCAGAGGGTCCAGGTCAACTATGGAATAAATATATATATGTATATATTAAATATCTAAACATTACTAGCTTTCAGTATTTTCAGTTATCAATGTTTATTAATAATAAATGAATGTACAAAACAATAATTGATTTTTTTTTTTTTTTTTGTAAACCAGCCAAGAAGTGGTTAGTGCTAAACATAAAATATAACACAGCCATAGCTTTGATAACTCAAGCTACTGTAAATCGGTCCGCAACGTAAACAAACATAAACATACTGAAATTCTCATTAACTATTGGTCTGTCTTGACTATGCAGATGCAGTATGCTCGTATATGAATTATGTCTCTTACTCACAAAACCACTTTGAGTATCTGCAACTATCATGTAAAAGTCATGTAAAAATCTGTTTGTGTTCCCCTATATATGTACAATATTGTGCAAAAGTCTTAGAACCTTATTTCTTCATATTTTGCTTCGTAGGAGCCAGGGTTTCTTGTGCTTTTAATGACTTTATGGACTCAATGGATTTCAATGAAGTGTGATTCAAGCACATTACTGTATACATACAATAAGGTTCAAACCATATGCAAATGGTTTATTCTACTTTGTCAGGTAGTGACTGTACATTGGCACACTATAAATGTGTCACATATCCATGCACGTTTAGCTTTAAGTGGTAATGAGAAATAATTCACACAGTAAGAAAAAATAAAAACATTTGATTTTGCATTGAAAATGTTATAGTTAGGTCCTTGACCAGAATTATACCTCATTTCATTAGCTGTATCCTATCTCAGGTATAAAGTGTAGTTTCTGTCATTTTTATATGGTCAACTGGGTAATATATAAAAGTTCCTAAAACCTGAGCAGATGTTGCATACAGTATATAGACATATTTCAGCGTTCTCAACAGTGTATGATGATGCTGTTGCCTTACTATGTGTCTGGTCATTAATGTCACATAAAACAACCTAGGTCATGATCATAAGGGTAAGTGTTTTGAGGTCATTGAAGTCGGATACAAATACACCCTTGTGCTCGAATTATTACATCAGTAACGTAAGCGCTATTGAGTCAGTCTAGTCGCCATTTATTACCTTAATTCATTTGTTAATTCTTGTGCTGTGTTTGGTAATATCTATGTTTGTCTAAAAATAATATACGTTGACATTTTGTTCACAGTCAAGTGACATGAAACCACATATACAATATAAAATATTTTATATTAATTGTTTTCCTCATATTTGTAGTAAAATCATTCTTTACTACAACCTTAAAATATCCAATAAAATGATGTGTGGCAACATTTTTATATTTTTTTTTACATCAACTTAAAATTTCCTAACTGATTATAATGTCACAGACACACCCAAACATGAATAATAAAAAACAGTGAACACGTTTTGGTTATAAGCTCACTGTTTAGCTGCTCTTACAGAGAGGGGTGACTTTATTCTGATGGTGACATCAGCCTTGTTGTGGCGGCCAGTCTTTACTGCACTAATAAGCATCTGTGCTTATTCAGGTAGTGTGCCAGATTATTTTGTCTGCCAAGCCTCCAGAAACCAGAGAGGGAGAAAAACCAGAGGGAACCCATTGTGGGCTGTCTCGTCCACTCTTGGTCAATATGAGCTACGCAAAAGCCTGCAACAGCTGGTAACTAAAGGCGTCAGGCCTATTTCTAAAAATATTACCGTAGCTGGATAAATGGAAACCCACTCAGAAACCTGGAATTTTTAAATTAAATTTTAATTGTAATTATAAAATGATGCATTAAAATAGAAAACATAAATATATGGAAAGATAAATTAAAATTGTATTCTTAGATGGAGAAATTGAAAAACATTTGACCTATTATTTATATTGACACATATATACGTAGGGACACAATTCCCTATTTATTAGTGATAACTAACTCAAAGGACAAATTCATCCTAGTCTTTAAATGTCCACCCAAAAAGGCTGGATATTAATGTAGCTATGAATATGGTTTCACACTAACTGTGAACAAACAAATGCCATGTCCAAAAAGCACTTTGATAAATCTCAGAATAATTGTCAATAACTTCAAATTCAATGAGCCTTTGTTAAATCAGGTCTTTAGCATGCCTGTCAATTTTAAATGCCTGCCACTTTTTACCAGTGCTTATAACAGCATTAATCAAAACATTACTTACCTTCCCATATAAAATTTTTAATTTGTTAAACAATGTAATAGCTATCTGTGCATGAGTGATTGAAATTTAGTTTAAATGCAGTTAAGGTGTTACTTATGTTATTCAGCGTCTTATAAAATAAAATTATGAACAACAGTTATTTAATATAATGCACATACACAGTGTAATGAATTCAAATCATTAAAAATCGAGGTTATGAACTCATTGTGTGTGTGGATGATGCATGCTGTTGACTCACACTTTTAATTACCTATTTCACTGATGTATTAATATAATAATGACAATGTTTGGGTTAATAGAAAGCACTGTGCTATAAAATAAAATAGAAATGGTGTCCATGGTGTGATGGATATGCTGACTGGAAACCTATGAGCTATATTTAAAAAAAAAAATCATAACTATATGTATTAAAAAATTACATCTTCAAAGGCTAAGCAATGTATCAGGTTATTATCCTGTTCATTTCAGTGCCCTTTGTGTAAAAAAATTCTTTTCACAAAATTGAATGGATTGATATAAATAATTCATTAATAGAATCATATTACTTTATTTAATGAATTCAAGATTAGATTTGCATGTAACTGAGACATGCTTTTATTTCATACTTTAACTCTGTTTAACAATTTTTGAAATAGCACTTAGGTCTGTAGTCATGTTTGAGATCTGTACAGTATATCAAAGTGAGTGATATCATTAAACTATAAAGCAAATCTGGCAGAAAGTCCTGCTATTCAGAACCGTGAAGAGAACTGCTATAAATAAAATGTATATAATCTTTTGCCTTCTAAAAACTTTGTCATATAATAGTCCCTGATTCTTAATCTGATATGTGTGATTAAAATCTATGAACCACTGAAAGCAAACCATACCATCGATAAATAGTGTATAGCTGAATTAATTAAGAAAATATTAGTTCTCTTAGCAATACATGAAACATTTTCATAGACATATGAATAATAGTCTATAAAAAGCAAAACTTACCTGTTTCATTCTGATCTTGAATGTTAATGATGATCACTTGAACAGATGGGATAGCTGTACAATTTTTCCTACTTTTTGTGGAAGAAGGCGTCATCAATGGGTCCTCTGTGTCCTCGCCTTTTGTCACATTTTCATCATGGTCTTCTGGAGAACCTGTATTTGATTCTTCTACAGTTGCCATAGTTGGATCAGATTTCACTGCCAGTATTTCAGGTTCAGCAGTTGTTACATTTATCGCTATGGAAACTGTGGATGCTTCTGATGTGATGACATCAGAATAGGTTGTTCTGGTCTGTGTTTGATGGGATGTGACAGTTGCATCAGTAGTAACTGGAATGGTGCTAGGTGTGTCTGTGATGTCTGAAACTTCAGTGATTGTTTGAGTGGGCGGTCCAGCCATAACACCAGTTTCACTAGTTCCAGTCTCATAGTCAGGAAACACTGTAGACTGAATTTCTTCTGTAGGGCTTATCTCAGTTACAGTGGTATGGTGAACATCGTTGATATTCGGCAGAATCTGTGTTGCCGTACTAGACTGTGAAACATCAACCGGGGTTATGATTAACTTTGTGGGTTCGACTGTTAGATCAAGGGTAGTGTGGAGGAGCTCAGAAGTCGCATCTATTTTGTCCTTTTCCAAAACAGTTTCCTCTGTTTTCCCTAGTGCAAACATCAGCTCTGTGCTTGAAGAGGCTGAGATTAGAACATCGGGTGGAACTGTACCTATTGAAGTTCCTTTGCTATCTACTGATTTCTCTGATGGAGTCTTAGAAACAGCCTGACCAGCTGTTGTGGTTACTAAGTGCACTCCATAATCCTGAGTTTCCGACACGTTCCTAACGTCTGCGAGTATGGTTACTGAGTCATCGTCTTCTAAATCCTCTCTGATAGGTGTTACGTGTTGGCTACTCTGTGAGTCAGAACTGCTTGATGGGACCATGCTGGTGGAAAACATGAAAGGAGAGTCTGTCGGGACCTGGTTTTCAGAGTCATCCGTGGTGGTCTTTGTGTAAATGAATTCCTCCTTTTGCTTCTGGGAGACGTCAGAGAGAGGAGTCTGGTCTGTGGTTGAAGAGGCTATAGAGGGTGAGGTTGCGGTGACACCCTTAATTGTAACATCCACCCATGTTGTCTGGTTGAGTAGAATCTCATAACCTAAGGTTAAAAACAGACATGCTTACTGATCTGCTGTAAATGTCACAAAAATGTAACTTTTTATTACTGATTTCCCCATTATTCAGTACATACAGCTAAAATTAATAAGTAATAAAGAAACACACAGCAGGAGATTGTCTTATAGAAAAGTAATCCACAAATTTGTCGTATAAAACCAAGTTATCTATATGACATCAATCTGGATTATTTTCCTTTAAATGCTTAAATTTGATTAGTCAGAAAGTGTGCATTATTTTCGCCTAAACCCCACAGGTAGTTCTAACTGAAATTGCAAGTTAAAGTAATGTCCTTGTGTGGTTGTTTACCAAATTACTGTACTGTATATTGAGAAACTTGGTTACAGCATTACCAAGGACTGGCACTGGAGACTCCTAAATGTTTCTATACAGGTGCATCAACATAGCAGTGATTATCTAATTTCTTCTTTATGACAGGCCGAATGTTTTTCTTAATGCAATTATTATTAGGCTTAGGTTACATACCATTCAATAATAATAAAATAAGGCTACTGCTGTCAACGAATGTGTGTGTGACAAATAAAATTTGAATTTGAATTTGAACGTTAGTGATAGCAACTTAAATTTAATTTCAATTTAACACATATCACCAATCAGATTAGAGAATTTATCAGTGCAACGGTCTAAACCCTTCTATTAAATAAACGATTAGAGTTCTATAACACATTACCATTAAAATAAGGGGGTGTTCCCTTGTGTGCATTAGGACTTTTTGTAATAGTTCTATGAACATATAAACTAAACCAAAACAGATTTTAATAGAATAGAATATGTTGTGTTGTGCAGATTACTTAAACTAAATGTTTTAATGATGAGGCATTCTGAAATATATTTCTTTGTTACTACCAGCCTATTCTCTTAAAACTCCATTTCCCAGAATCCTGTACTGCTCACAGTGGTTAATCTTGTCAGCGTTCATTTTCCCAGGTTACTAATCACACACAGCTGCAGATCATTCACTATTCACTATATCTCTCAGATATGTGGTTTAGTTCATCTGTTTTTCCCATGCAATACTACACCTTTTTTATATAAACCAGTGACTCTTATATTACAGCTGTTTTATTTCTGTTATCAATACAGTATATATATATATAAAATAAATAAAATAAAGTCTATTTTGCATTAAACGAAACACCTTATTATAAGTACTTATATAATATATATATATATATATATATATAATTCAAACAGACTAACTGCAAAGCAGGCATTAAATAAAGATCCATAAAGCTTTAACTATATCATGTTAGGGTTCTCATTGTTCTCACGCTGCATTGTCATGCCAGTGCAAGCATAGTGTTCTGGTGTGTTATCTTGTTTAGGTGCAAGTAATATTTTTAGCATTTGCAATTTGTTTTCTCATGGAAGCTATTTAATCTGTAACAAATAGAAACAAAGTCAAGTGTGGCAGCTTAAGGCAATTCATAACAAACACGTTTTTAATGTTAGTCACTCATAAGCTAAGTATTTCAACAAATGTTTAAATTCATACCAGCTGAAAGACACGCACTACACTGATCACCGTTCTTTCCACGTACGCTCTCCTGGGCTCGGCTTTACTTTCTTTCTTTCTTTTTTTTTGCTTTTTAGCTGCTTAAAACAACCCTATATATTCCTACATATAGGAATTTGAAGCAGTATTGAACATATGAAGCAGATTATCCTGATATAAAAGTATTAAGTTTGGCCTGTATTCATTATTTATTTATTTATTTGTTTGTGTATGTCTTTATTCTTTGCTTATTCCAGCTTTGTTAGAGTGCATGGTCAGCGCCCTTGGTGTAGACAGCAGACAAGGGCCTTGCTCAAGGTCAACATCAGCAACTTGGTGAAGCTGGGGCTTGAACCACCAACCTTCTGATCAGTATCTCAGAGCCTTAAAACACCGAGCTACCACTGTATTTTAAATTACGTGAATTAATTTGTTGGTTGTTTTTTGGTGGTGTTGTTTTGCAGAGAAACTTTTTTTTATGTGTGTGAGTTTGCTATAGTATTGCACTAAATAATTCCAACCAATTTTCATTTTCTTGCACAACATAAGTATTTGGGTTATATGACATTTTTGAAATAAACTAAATATGGCATTTGGCAAACTCTGTAAGGGTCTTTCAACAAATGTGCACATAATATCACAAATCTTTTATCTAGTATATAGTGGGAAAGCATGCCGAAGGCAAAATGCACTCAGTGTGCATGACCGCAGCATGTGTCATTTGGTCTGCTTTCATCATTCTGCACATTTTCTCTTTAATGCCTGTATTAGCCTGATTGGGTATGTTTAGCCACTGGTACTACACATGAGAGGAGCTTATTTGATATTGGAACAGCATATCTAACCACAATCCTAAATAATCTATTCCCTCAAGCCAAAACCCATTTGTCTCTGCACCGCATTACCACATGTTGTTAGGCTCATGAAAAGATCAAAAATATACAACGCTGACATCTTATGCCATGGACCGTATGATCCTGAGAATATTTTTTAAGTATCTTTTTTCTTTTAAGTAATTTAGCTTGACAGATTAAAATTAGATATACTGTACTTGGTCTCTCTCTATTTTTAGATACTTTACTTTTCTCATTCTGTTGCTTAAAATGACTGACCACATTTGGCTGAATGTTAAATTAAGTGAAATACAAGATACTCTAATGTTTTCACATAATCATTTGGATTCGTTGTCCCCAGTGTTTATGTGTATGGAAATCTCTCCGCTGTAATGTGAAATGGCCTGTTGCCAACACTCCAGCTGTTATGTATTAAGTATAATACCATCCCCCTTATTCTCCAGCTATATCTGATGTAAGGTGCAAGGCATTCTTTTCCTTTCCAATGAAAAAAAAAACAGACAACCCAGACATTGGTCTGTTCCAATGAAAAAAATAGTTGAGCTTTCACCACCCTTTTTTTTGTGGCGGAAAAAAGTGGAAATGGCATTAGTAGAAATAAGACCATACTCTAGCCACTATGTAAATGGTGAAAAGGACTTAAAACCGCATGAGTGACTTAAGCCAAACAAACAAGCAGGTCACAGTGTCCTGTTTTAGGCGACCCTAATAGTTATCACAGCAGGTTGTCATTCTGGATGAGCGCCTTGCCTAGCAGGAGGCAAGTTATCTAAATTAGCCTCAGTTGAAAAGATAGAGCCCTCACACCAGGGCAGAGGTCAGCAAGACCTGTTAATTTGGGAACCGTAGGAGTAGCTCGGTTTATTATCTTTAAGTCTCTCCTGATAAGCGTAAGCACGAGTGACAAAGAGGAGGGAAAGTCCGGTTGAGGAAAAGAAAAGTGGACACAAGGCTACTGCGTAATACCTAAGCACTTTCTCACGCTATTTAAAGCTTAAAAAATTGAGCATCCACATGGTTTGTAAAATACTGCTAAATTGTAAAATGCTACTGAATTTAAAAAAATGTAATCTGCATTTGTATGTTTTTTTTTAATGATCAGCTCTGAAGAAGTCACGTTATACCTAAATTAATTATTTAGGAAGATTAACTCAATGCAGTGATATAATGTCTGAAGAAGTGATCCTAAATAGGAATGAGTAAAGTTTCCTGTTAACCAAACCCAATTTGGTTTCCCAGGAAACAAGGGGAAACCCAAAGTAAAAGTAAGTGAGGTCAAGGAACTATTGCACACGTGCGCGCACATTCACACACTCTAACACACACAGTCTAATAAAACTTGTCTAAACTTTTCCAGCTCCTTCTATCCTCTCAAATTAACAAACAATGTGCTTAGATGCGCACACAGTTTAAGCTTCTGACTAGATTTAATGTCACTGATGTGGGAAAAGAGAGCGCGTTATTGACTCTGTGAAATGCACGCCAACATGTGTGCGTGTGTGTGTGTGTGAGTGTGTGCGTGTGTGTGTGTGTGGGAGTTTGAGTGCCTGTAAGGGTGGGATAGAGATTACGTACACTCTGAGAAATGACATCAAGAAAAACTGGGACTCTGGCTAAACAATTGTCCTGTGTTTCCTCTAAATGCATCATATACTGTATGCTCTTCTTTAGGAACTTATTGAACATTTCCTCTAAAGTAGCACAACTGATCGCCTTTTAATCACAAGTTAAAATCCTAAAGTCACATTGATTTTTCCAAGTGTGTGAAAGTACTGGCCTCGTAGACTGGTTGTGCAATAGAAATGACTCAGCTCGCAGATGTGATTTGACTCACTAAACTGGGAGACATAAAAATAAATACAAAGAACACTGAAACACTGTAAAATGCAACGGTTTATACCTATGTAACAGTAGGCTCCCAGTTTCACGTTGGGGTCAGGAAAGCCTGTCTGGTTGCGAAACTGGTACAATGTGCGAACTCCAAGCAAACCTCCACCGCACTTTGACCTGGGTATGGAGACGGGGTAGCGGGCACTTCCGTCAGACAGCCAGCCGTAGTCACAGCGATCTAGACCTTTTCTCCAGGCAGAGTGGAGCTGACCAGGTGAGGCCAAGACGGCATTGCTTTTGTCACACTCTGACTTCGCTTCCTCAAATGTCATCTTATTGGTGGTAGGCGCAAAAAATACATCACCTGTTCAAATGAATATATATTTTAATACCCATCACATCACATGAAAAATTCTAAGAATCACAGAATGAAGCACTGAGTTTAAACAGACACTGTCAGATATTATAAAATCAAGTACAAATGCTCATCCATGCATCACAAGAGTAATCAGGACATTTAAATGAAATGTTAATGCTCTCCATATGTGAAACTTGTGGTGAATTATGTACAAACATAAAACAAATTTAGGGCCTTTTTTTTACCTAAATGGTTTTATATTAATATTCATAATCTACACTATAAACTCCCTCAAAGTAATTATGAGAGAATGTTACAACCAGAGCAAACAAATGCTGATTTTTATCCCAATCAAAAGAATGGATGTTAATTAGTGAACGTTTGTCTTGTTCCATATTATGACACTGGCGTCTCTTATAATTTGTATAGCCTGCTGAGGTATGCCAGACATTGGAGACGGTCTAGGTGTGGAAACATTTTGAGTAGCGTTGCCTGCTGGTTCGAAGCTATCATGTACACATGACGTTCCTCCCTTTCCATTTAACATTTTTGTATTTCTAACTAAAATTGCAGGCAATCTATAGCACTTTTACAAACAGAGACTAATTCAACAATATCAAACTCAAACTGACAGTACAAAACACTGATTGGCTGAAAGTTACTGCCTCCAGCTAAGATGTGTTGTTGCAACAATCAGGCAGAAATGGACCATTAATCAATACAAAAAAGGACATCTCTGTTGTGGTGCCAGAAATAATGAAATCGTTCTGGAAACAATTCAAGACACAATTCACATTTTGGTTCCTGTAACTATACATAATTATGTGATTTCTTAGCACTGCAGTCGTGCTGTTAGCAATGTGCTAAGGAACAACAAACTACTTTGGCTGCACTCACGCTATTAGTGCCAGGAGTAATAATGCTTATTAATTCAATTCAGTTTTATTTATATAGCCCTTTTAACAGTGGTCAATGTTGCAAAGCAGCTTTACAGAATTTAAACGAAATTATGGAAATGAAAATTAATGAATATTAGATCATTAGAGGACATAACTACACTCGGGTGGCGATTACCAAATTCTACCTAGCTTGATTTCAATTCTGACGACCAATTCATGACGTATTCAAAAGGAAACCAGGTTGGGAGAGCTGCGGACTTTTGCAAAGTAAATGGTTAATCAAATAAAAATATTATGGACCTTTTTTTTATTTATACTCTTACCCTCAAGTTTATCGGCATAACAGTACACATCATACGTCTCAGTAAGATTTCGACGGCCATATGTCCGGACACCAGGTTTCCCAGGTAAGTCCCCAGAGCAACCAGGCCTTGGGTTGGTGATGGGGTATCTATATTGGCAAAGAAAGAATATAACCGCATAACACAGGCTTCAAATATCAGCTTGCATACTAGGACTCTACACCCAGATCTTTGTAAGGCTTTGTACCATATAAAGCACTACAAAATGAGCAGGAATGTCTGTAGTCACAACATGGCATTTGGCCATTTCCCACTGCTTAGATTAGCACAATATATGTCATGTATCCCATCACATTTTATTTCCAAAAAGTTATATGAATAACAATGATAATGATAGTAGTAGTATTAATAGACGTCATCAGTGTGCTCTTACCTCACTGTCTGATCTGCAATCCAACCAGCATCACACTGATCAAAACCATCCTCATAAGCTGCTTTTAGCTGCTCTGCTGTGGCAATGGTAGCCCCGACACTTCGGCAGGCCTCCACAGATTCATTGTAGGTCAAGGTGTATCTGCTGGTCTTGGACCGATAATGGAAAACAACACCTGGATTTGGAATTAACAAAGGATCAGTACGTTATCTCTACACAAGCTCAAAAAAACTAAAAAAAATTTAATACATAATTTTAAAAACATAAGTTTAAAAAGTAAAAACTCTTTTTAGCCACATCAAGAAGGATGTTTACATGGGCCACAATAGGCCAGTAATGAAATGTTATGAATAATAACAATGACGTGCATGGGTAAAAGGACTTTCCATCCACCCTAATAGTGGCTTAAAAAACACACAAAGTACTGTAAATGAGTAACAGCTTCAATTAAAATTGTGAGTCTGCCAGTGCTAATTAAACAATTCAAGTCTATCCCACCCTTTCACGTGACTCCGGGGGGGGGGGGGGAGATGGGTTCCTCAAATTCAAATAATTCCAGGAAAAGTCAAGTAACTAGAAAATGACTTGCAGGACAGAATTTTGTAGATAAATAATGTAAATGTCAAGGTTTTAATTACTTTGATTAAAAAACAAGGCAGGGGCAAATCTTTGAGTTATTGTTGTCATTAGAGACATTTTAATCTAAAGTATTACTTAATAAGAATATAGGTCATTCAGAATCTACAGTGGGATTAACAGGGACAATATGTAATAAGTATCATGAATTTGCATATGGACCCATATTTTATGTTTAAATGTTTAACAGATAACCACACCTTATTTTATTAATAAAAGGCATAAATCATCACCCACCACTGACATCCAAGTTGACCATGTCCTGAGTGTCTTCAATGCCATACATGACCTCACAGCGATAAGTTCCAGCATCGCTAGCCCGCAGTTTCACAACAGTCAACGAGGCATCCCCAATAACCTCTGGATGGCTCGGCACAGATACACGGTTATTGTAGCTTGGCCCAATTTTAATGACACCGTTCTGAGCAACAATTACTATGGACTCCACGTCACCCTCCAACTTGGTCCATTTAATACGCAGATGGTCTGTTGCAGGGGTCAAAGTGTGGCTGGGGGCTGCTGTGGGGAGGGTGGAGAAGTGGCACGGCAGGACCACCTTTCCCGAAAGAGAGCCGCTCACTGGCTGCATCACTGTTAGTGCACCTGAAACTGCAAGAGTTAAAATCACACTGTATAAGTCATCCTGAGCACATCATAAGCCCTTTGTTATTTCTCCCTGTACAGTGATGTCATTGTGGATTCAAAGTGCACTGACATGTGTAAGACAACAGCAGGAAGATGCTGAGCACACAAGCATGCTGTGCACAAGGCCAAGCATTGTATTTCCTAATTAAAATAATCTAACTGGGAAGCACAGTGGGCAGCAGCTATGAGAACAACAGATTTGAGGAAAATGGGTGGGATGGCTATTCAGCATTCAATTTGCTCAATCATCCATAACTTTGAAAACAATTTCCGAGTATCAGTCAGTCTTGAAAGTCATGACTTTCTTTATCTTCCATTCGTAAAAATTAATTTGGGATAAAGGGTTTTCATTAAAAGTCATATACACTTTAAGCCAGTACTGATCCTATTTGAAGAGTTATTTTCTCTAGTTTTTTTTTTGTTATTACGTAATCTAGAAAATTTTAAACTAATTAAAAATAATTTAACGTTACTTTTCCACTGCTCTAAAAGATAATCAAAGGTACAGGATGCAACAGGCATTTCCTAATTAATACTACAGGAACAAAACTTGCACCCCTGGCTGCACTACTTCAGCAACCAAGAAAAGTATGGATGCATTTTTACTAGCTGTCACTGTGAAATCATTTCTCACAAATTGAGAAATTATAAGCATACATTGTACAATGTAAAAAAATATTTCACTTGAGGGCACCATACAGATATTAAAGTCGACTGGCTAGCTACATCAAGTTGTGCAAATGTGTTAAACAGAATAGGGAGGTTGGTGAGAATTCTATGAATTTCTTCTGATACATTGTAAGAATGCCAGCTAGACAAATTTGATATGGAAAAGCAATATAGCAAAAACTGGGAAATTGTATGCAGTGAATAATGTCTCAACCAGGCGGTGATGATAAGGTATACTATGGATGACCTACATTTCCATGCAGTTACTGAGAAAATCTTTCAAATTTGTAGAATAGTTTCCATTAGTTTCAGTCTATTTGCAATGGAGATTTGCTCAGGCAACCAGTACGGAATGCCTAGGACAGGTGGGAGAACCCCTAAGGGCATACACTACAGTGAGTGCAGGGGCATTCTATGTTATGATGTGAACCCATCTGTTTTCACAAGACAGACAGTTTCCTAATTAAAAGGTGCTGGGTCCTGGGAAGGCCATTAAGGAGCACATTAAGTAAGAAACAATGTTAGCTTTGTGGGCAGCCAGATGCAGTAAAGGGTTTCCTTGTGTTATGGATGTAGTCTATATCTTAGAAAGCCAAAAGTGTATATATAACTTACCCAGTCCGATCGTTGTGTGGTATAGAAAGAATAACCACAGTATGTGTTTTATATTCAGAAGCATCTTCTCTCTAGAGGATGGGAGGAAACACAAAATGAGTAAATGAAACCACTCAAATATCACTCTAGCCTCGTGAATTTCATTCCACATGCCACGACTGATAAAAGAACCACAAACATACAGGATATTCAGCCTGTCCTTGGTTGTTTTTAGAGCTAAAACAATTTGTGACCCATGGCCAACAAGGGTTGCTGGCTTTTTGCAATGTGGGTGGTAAAACTGGGGCTTGTGTTGTCCTAACCCCCTATGGGGAAATGGGCAAAATTGTGCTCCATGGGAGAAACCTCCCTGGAGGTCTAATTTCAGTGTCATTAGCCTTTAGCCTGTGAATTAAAGCTAACTTATTCACGCTCATTGTGGTTAATAATGTAAGGTTGTCCTTGTTTTGTATGCTTTGTGAGGAAAATGAAAATGTTGGTTTAATTTTAAAAAAGGAACTGAAACCTCAAACTTTACAGTCACAGAAAAGTGACAAACCAGACAAATGCGGCTGTTATAATTCGGTAACAAAGCCACGCCGTGCGTATCGATGGTTAAACATCTCTTTGTTGGATGTGGGGAGCAGTATCTTTAACCGATGTAGAACACCTATATAGGGAATAGGCAGCTATTTGTAACACAGCCGCAGTCTTCGCTCGCGCGCCGGGTTTGGAATTTTCCTGAACATCCTTAGAAATCTCTCACACACACAGACACACATATATACATGTACAAACACACTGTCGCACAGATAGACTAAAACTGATGTTAGACAGGGATACAGAAGCATCACGCTTTCACTGTAAGGCAGCATCATCTTCAACTGGTATCAGTGGCTACAATGTTTCTCTTGTCTGGCTACAATGTTCTTTTTTCTTTTGATTCATTTCCAATCAGAACTCCGGTACCTGCCCAGTGTAACTATGAATCATTCCCCATTTAATCGATGTCATTATTCACTCTCGTTTTTAAGGCGTGCATTGGAAAAATGGGCTAAAAACGAGGTCACGGTTAACGGGACATCCTTCACTGATGCATGCGCTGAGCGATCTGGAACAATGAAAACCAAAAAAAAAAAAAAAGAACTCACACATTTCTCTCACATACCTTTTTTAACAAAAGCGTCTATAATTCCAGAATCGATTCGAGCTCCTTAAAATTCCACTATGATGCACGCGGTATGTCCAGAGTCCATATGAAGCTGTGCCCACGAGTGTGTTAATGTGTGAGTGAGTGAGTGTGTGTGTGCTTGCTCCTCGAGCTGAAGCCTCCTTTCTTCCCCGTGCCTCTTTTCTTCCGACCAGTGGGCGACTGCGAATCCTTACAGAAAATCAAGAAGATGAAGTTCTGCTTCTTCTGTACACCCACAATTACGTCGTCAGGGATGGATAGGAGGGGCGCGCTGATCACCCGAAAAGTGAGTGGACATGAGGGTGGGGAACATTTGAGACGGATGAGGACTGAGACACACGAGACGACTGGCACGTCTTTACATTAAGGGGTGTTGAGGTGTGTCTGTGTGTGCGTATGTGTGAGGGGCACAGCATCCTTTTATTGCAGTTATTAATGACTGCCACGTGTTCATAGTAGACAACGTGGTCAATAAACTAAACAGTCCATACAACCCTAACATTTTTTATGCATTCAGTGCTTATAGTCTTACCCTGCCCAATAACACAGAGAACCTAAAACACACTTTATGTGATTCATAAATTAACACCCTAAATGGAAAAGAACAAAAACATAACATAATAAGTAGTGCAAAAAAAAAAAAAAAAAACTTGTATAAGGTTTTAATGCCACGTTAGGAGGTGTTATTTTGTGCAAAATCCCAGAACTCAATTTACACCTTGATGTAGTTGGACGCCGTCGAACTGTGCAAGATTTAATTAAGGCGTTAATTTAGCGCATACAGAAGGGGGGAAAATTGCACCAGGTTTTTTTTTTTTCCTCCCCCACTCAAGTGTAATTACTTGAGCAAACTGCGCGTTGGAATGAATGCAATGAATATTTCTGCAACCTAACTGAGGTGTGAATGGAGTACATTTTAATCATTAGGCAGCCGCACAGTTAATTGGCAGGATAAATTGCTTCACTTAAGAAAAAAGCACAGAAAAGCAATTCCCCGAGATATAACAGCAAGATTTAGAATGCGGCACGATTAAGATTTGAATAAAAATGAAATGTTCATTATGTAAAGTACAGCCTATATGTGCGATTTTATTGTATCAAGCCCTTTCTTTGAGTGAATGTTCTGATGAGGTTTATTCTTCTTTGCATGTCTTTTCCACACGAGGGAGTGTCCGACCACCGATAAGGAAAATCCCCCGCACTATAGCACAAGCTTAAATGCAGGAATATATAGGGGATTGTATGATCATCCTAACACAACCTTAACATGTCATGCACGTTGCATTTTCTTGGATTTGGATTTTAAACTAACCATTTTTGACATTAACTTTTTGAGGGGTATTAACAATGAAGCTTTTTAACAAAAAACATTTTCTAAGAATCAAACTATAAATCTAGCTAATTTACTGCAATGATGGCATTTATAAAGAACATTATTTTCCACTTAATTGTCATACTTGAGCTTAACCACTAGATAATTATTTAATTATTCACCTTAAATCATATTAATCCTTAATGAGTGTTTATTTGTTCATTTATTCATTTAAAAGCATGATGAATGCTTTTGACTCCTAGATATATCTCAATCACAGATTTACAGTTCATATATTATGTATCTCCTCTAATCTTATAAATTAAATCAATTGAATAAAGCATGTTTTGCATCATATCTCTATGTGGCTATGCTAGTCATCCAAAAGATATGATACACAGTCATTGAGCTTCAGTGAACTTCAGGATGTGATTTCTTCAACCTCTTACGCACATACTGTACACATACACATACACACACAACCCACCCACAATCCTCAGGACACCTGTAAAAAAAAATCTGGAGTCTATCCATTCCTTTGTGTACTGTAATCAGCGTCGGCCACTACTTCCTAAGTGTGCGGCTCCTTTGGAGCTATGTTGATGGCGGTATGACGAGGAATGAAGGGAGTGAAAGGGGGTTGACACGTCTGGCAATATGCGTTTCAACAACAGACTGATGTCGTGGTGGAAACCTGTCACTTTCTCTAGGTCTGTCTATCTTTCAAGACCAGACTCGTCACCGACTCCACATGGTTATTCATGGTGGAGAAATGTCCTTTAGCAAAGGTATGGACCACCATGTAATTTACATATAGATGACAAGATGTCTGGAATAAAAGGAGAGAATTTATTATGCTTGTAGGTTCTTAGACATGCTTGTAAATTACAGCTTTCTTGGTCACATTTTACTTGAACAGCTTGCAAACTTTAAGAGGAATCCAAAAGCTCGTCCTATTATTAATAGCATTTTACTTGGCATCTGACTTTTACTTCAAGAGATTATCTGTCATCTACATTAAATCCAGAGATCATTATCCTCACCTTAATTAAAAACAAATTAATTGACTTGAGAATTAATTTTTCTTTTATAATCTACAGATGTCTCATGTGTTCCCTTCTCCATGCACTTGGGCAAGTCTTAAATTGAAATGCAATGAGGTTAACGGTATAACCAAATACATAATCTCTTTAACAGAAAGGAAAAATCTTCAGAAAAAATCTCACTCTCATCCTAGAACTATCTCCACTTCTAAAGGGCATAAAACTTAATTGAAAGGAGTCAGACGAAAAGAAGAATTTCAAAAGTATCCAGCTGTCCAAAGGAACGTGGAACCATGACACAGCTGTCCCACCCATCCACAAGAGCTGTCAGTCAAGGAAAAGGTACTTATCTTGGTTTAAAGTGAGTATGTATGGATTTACCCAAAGTGTGAAAAGGATGGCTTAATTACAGACTGCCACTTGTCACTGCAGTTAGAAAGATATTCACATGACCTTTCACTTCTCTACTAGGATCTCTCACAGGGTAGGAGGAGGAAAAACACGAATTAGATGCAATCCATAAACCACTGTTTTATCCTTGCATAAAATATATATTGTTTTGGATTCAGCATTTCATAACTTTAAAGACGTTTTTAAAATCATAGCTCATTGTACACACAACATCTATTTTTACTTGACCATACATAATGACACAATTGAATATAACATAAAATAATAATAATTGAATAAAATGCTTTAGTACTTGATCACAAGTCCTTTAACGTTAATCGTTGCTGGATTTCTTTGTTCCAGAAAAAAAAAATGGGTCTGCAAGTACCATGCACTCTTGTGAGGTTCTGAAAGAGAAATCCTAATGGTTTTTACAAGCTTTTGTTGTTAGTTTACTTTAGAGACAAGGGAAGAATCTATTGGAGATGCGGCTCAGTGGAGTTCTGGTCGTCCCATGATTGACTTGAACAGACATGAAAGTTCCACTTTTTGGCCCACAATAGATGCTTTAGCAACAGATTAGGATTAACTGTCCTTGCAGTTCCTAAGGCCTGCTGGTAGTTTACAGTTTGTTGTAAACCCTCTGAAGTCATTGTGACCTAGTGAGGTAACACAATAGGGCCCTAAAGGTTGTGGTACAACCTCCCCACAACACCATCAGAAGAATACCTCCCCCAACCACACCACCTCCCTTCTCTACCCTTCAGTCCATCCTAACTATAAACTTGAGTAATCCTGTGGACATTTTCACACATTTTATGTAACTAGCTCTAACAAGATTCAGTCCTTTAGAGATTTAATTTTGTATATAATTGTAACTATAATTGGAATTTTGGGACCAAAGGCCTGCTATTGCATGAGGCTTCTGTGAAAACGAATGGCCATATTTTAGCTCTAAACTTGGATTGACTTGGATATTGCAATGTCATTCGGCTGCTCCTGTTGAGGGATTGTGGACAAGTGTGCCAAGTTGTGTGTGGACCATCCAATCCACACACAACTTGGCACAGGTTTTATGCTAGATGCCCTTCCTGACGCAACCCTCCCAATTTATTTGGGCTTGGCACCAGGACTGCATTAAGTGGCTGGGCACTGGGTGGGAATTGAACCCAACCGAGCCCTGTATACTGCAACACCATAATGACCCCAAATATATATTCAACCCCATAGAAAACATTTTGAAAGGATTATTTTAAAAAATGAAGAATGTGCAAATCTGGGAATATAGAGTAGGTTGAAAAGTTCTGCCTAGAGCAGGGTCTAAGATCCCTGTAAAACTCTTTTCCAACCTTATTAGACATTACCGGAGGTGCTCAGGAGTGTTGGTATTCACTCCAGGGAAGATTAAATATATCAACAAGCATAGCTGTGGGGGTTCAACTAATGGGGTAAAATAAAATTCATTACAGGAAAGAAAAAAAAGACTTATTACAAGATATTACTATGTTTTATATAAAGCTATACTGATACCTATTTACATTTATGACATATATATCTCTCATTATTCATGCAGAACACTGTACCTAAGCTGAACCTCTAGAACAGATACTGTATTGTGATTTTAATCTCCAGTTCTTTTGCTAACCAACAGAGCTGTGCAATCATACAATGTATTATAACAATGTTTCCAAACCATCCTTTGTGACTCTCAGATGTTTCACAGTATAACATGTATTCAGTGTAATGGAGGGTTTAGTTTAGCTGTGTTTGGAGAAAATGGTTTAGGAAAGTCTGTCTAATAAGATGCCAGTATAGATAAGGTTGGTCCCAAATGTGCACTTAGAGAGAGAGAGAGTAAAAGCTGGTAGTAGGACAGTTTAGTTCAGGACCAACAAAAAAGGAAGTTGTCTTTGTAAGCTTCTTTCCTGATTCACCAGTGCATGATAAATATACAATTAACTATCACTTCCACTGGAACAAAAAAAAAATTAAAAGCATACTTCTTGTTGCCATCTGGTCACATCATGTTATTGTATTCCTCTCTCTAGTTTATGCTACAGCCATAGTTTATCTTAGCCACTTTTCTTGATCCATTCAGGGATCTTCTGTTGTGAGGCACATGAATACATTTTGTATTCTTGTACCAGACAGACTTCACAAACACTCTTGGGACACATCATATCATGAGTCAATATATGACTGTATATTAAAAAATACAAATGGCTAAAACAAGAACTCAAGGTTTGGTTACAAGTCAGTTTTCTCATTAAATATTTTATAAGAATCCAACACATTTGCAATGTTTACCTTCTGTGAAAGCTAAATCGAATGACACACACACGCACGCACACACACACACACACACACACACATATACACACACACACACACACACACACACACACACACACACTGCCAAAAGACAACTAAACATTTGTCTAACTAGTTGTGGTCCAAAAATATTGAGAATCGTAAAAAGGGTTGTAATTGTCATATGTTTTTTTTTTTTTTTTCACTATAAACTTTAAAGCCCTCAAATTAAATTTGACATTTGGTGCATTGTTACATTTAAATTGCAGTGTGCTAAAATGTAAAAGAGGCAACAACAAAAGCGGTGTAGCTGTCTAATTATGTGCACATTGAATATACGGTGTATGTGCAGAATAATAGTTCAGGTAACATGCACAGTCCTGTACATATGATACACATTTTCTGCTACATTTATATACAGATTCCTCCAATGAATTTAAATGTAATTGATGCCTACCTTGTCTCACTTAATCTAAACCAGACAAAATTAAAAACAGATGGCTGACATGGCTGTCATTGGCTTACCATCAGCTCATTGTTGCCTAATTTTCCCACTTAAAACAGTTCAGTAGCATAGTGCCTTAAGGTATTACAAATAATTTTTCAACTAATTACTTAAGAATAAATAATAAATAAAACTAATAAAACTACTAATAAAATACAATTAAAGCAATAATATTATTAATAACAGTATTGCAATGTACATTGGGGGGGGGGCTGGATCAAATGTGTGTGTGTGTGTGTGTGTGTGTGTGTGTGTGTGTGTGTCTCTATGTATGTATGTATGTATGTATGTATGTATGTATGTATGTATGTATGTAAATATGTAAATGTACAATATATATGTATATATATGCACTTACATGCTGATTCACACTACTGCCAATTTCAGAACACCAGTTAGCCTAATCTTCATGTTATTGGACTGTGAGAGGAAATTAGAGAACCTGGATGAAAACCACCAAGCACGGGGAGAACATACAAACTCCATGCACTCATACCTGAGTTGGGAATCAAACCAGGACCCTGGAAGAGCCAAGTAAAAAGGCACCATGTCGTCCAGATTGTCACCACTCTCTTTAACGCAGTACACACAAAATATTTGCACTTCTCAAAAAGATTTTTATTAAGTAAACTTGTAATTAAGAACTGCTGCTGCAATCATCAAAACTTTTGTTTGCTCATCCCAGAACTCTTATTCACATTATACTCACACTGAACATCATTTTCTCTCACTTAAATCATGGTTAATCACTAATGATTACACTCAGTGGAAGAGTCATAATTACAATTTTGAGGACTTTTTGTTGTGTATTGTCAGTGGTTTGCTGAAGAGGCCTGACTTCAAAGCTCCAAAATAAACCCCATATCCCCCTGGATCTCTTCACAATCGAACAAGTAGTATGATCTGCTTAATGTAATAAATCCCACAAAATGCCCACAGAAACGCTCAAGCTTTCTACCTTCTTAGTTTATGTAATTGTATAGTTATCAATATGTGTCCAAATTTAAACACATTTACTTTGTTCACTCGTGTATATAAATGCCATTTTTAGTTAAGGTTCTAGTTCTGAACAGTGTTACTGTAGCTAGCTTAACTCGAGGGTTTTTTCACAAGTTCATTTATAGGAATTCCAGTAAAACCAGTGTCCCAAGTCTGTGAATCCCATTAATGTAAAGGGGCCCCTAAATCTGAGTCATACTGTAGTTTTGTGAGTCATAAATGTGTGAAAGTTGGGTGGGAATTTCAGTGAAAAATTATGAGAACATTTACATTTTCTTAAAGCATACTAATCATTTCCTTGATATCATAACAAGATATCTGAGTATATGAAGGAAATATAAAGATGGAGAGCGAACTTGCCATTACATTTTGTCTGACTAATCCACTTAAATGAGTTTTGGAATCATATAAATTGCCATAAGTAGTCACTAGATTAAAGTTTAAAGCAAAATTTGCCAATCATATTAGGAGAGATCCACAGCCTGGAATAGAGTCTCTCTCTCTCTCTCTCTCTCTCTCTCTCTCTATGCCTGACTTTAAAATGTAAGTAAGAACCAGAGTTATGATGTAATAAAATGGAGTTACTGAGCACCAACTGAGTGAGCTGTTTACTGAGCCTGCTTTACATTACAACATTTGTATACATTGACCTTTTGTGAGGTTCATGCACTCATCACATTTTCTCAATTACCTGTATCACTTTTGCTAAGAAATAGAACGGACGCTTTAGACATCTATATATTTATGAAAAGATGTTCATAAATATGATTTGCTAAAAAGACTATCAATGACCATTGAATATGCAGCATGAATATATAATATAATATATCTGGTCATTCAAAATATGCAATAATCTCCTTTGAACAGTCAATATTTAGATGTTGTAAAGCCTTCATAACGGCTCTAATCTGAGATGCTGTTAATTTGCTGTTGTTTTGAGGCTGGTAACTCTAAATGAATTTCTTCTCCAGCAGAGATTTGCTCTTGCTGTTCCAGGATGATTTTCATGAGAGCCAGTTTTATCATGGTGCTTGATGAGTTTTGCAAATGCACTTGACAATACTGTTCTTGCAAGAATTGTTCCAGGACATCTGATCTTCATGCATTTTAATTAAAACTGATTTGTTGTTGTTGTTGTTGTTGTTGTTGTTAGGTAGTTACCTATGCCATATGTGGAATTTCTTAGTTTAGATAAAACTCCAGTATTGTTCTACAATGTTGAAAATAAATTCAAACTTGTGTCCAAACTTTTGATTGGTGTATCCAAACTTTTATATCTAGTATATAAATCATTTAGTGTAACACACATGTGTTTTCCTGCTTTTACAATTTTGAAAATGCATCCCAAAAAGTCAAACTTACTACAGAGCTTGTCAGAAGAGAGTAAACACTGAGGACATTAACAGTCAGTTCAAAGAGGGGTAACAGGAAATCTTACCACTGCATGTGCTCCATAATGGCCAGACTGCTGCTTAACTCTTATACATCTACCGCATGAACAGCGTGATGGGTACTGTGCTCTGACATTCAAGAGGCTAATAAGGCCAAATAAAATGCATGAAAGTGAAGAAGTTTAGGATCATGTTTCCTTTCCAATGACAGACAAAAATACTTGGGGTTAATAGAGGAGAGATGTAATATAATATGGGTAAAATGCTCATAGAATAACTTGAATTTGTAAAAGTTTAAAAAGTTTTTGTTGTTAGGATTATTACAGAATCAACTGGTTAAACCATGATAGAAACATGACATATTTAAATAATTTTCAGTTAACTATTCTGACAAAACTATGGGAGGAGGTTTTACTGTTTTTTTATATATATAATGCAAAAATCACACTATTATATTTTAAAATGATATTTATGGCATTTTTGCTTACTAATACTCTTATGACTCAAAGAAAGTGTGTAAAACACCTTTTTGCATCTTTTGCAAAAAAATATTTTTTTATATGTATTATTCAATAGTTAAATGGAATATTTTCTATGTTTGTAGCAGCATAATAAACCACTCTATGAATCATTTTGGTCACTGCAGAAGATATTTTTTACTTGATACAGAGACATGTTACATAATGGAAAAAAGGGCACAGACATGTTTCTCACAGATGGCAAGTAAGTTTTTGGCACCATTTACTCTTTAGGTTTTTTATTTCCTGCAATCTTGTTGAATAATCTATATATTTGTCCACTTGTGCTTAAATGTGTAAAATAATGTATGGTTATGTCCATAAATTTAATATAAGTTCTTCATCACATGCAGTGGTGTCCAAAGGCAGCACATGTAACCATTGAGATATACAGTTCAGTAGACTTGTTCCAATATACACAAATAACCTTTATCATTTATATTCAAGAGACTAGTTAGGTTTTGTAGAAGTAAAAAATGATCTGAACTGGTTTCACTGTTGTTGCTAACAGCTTTAGTTTCAGAGAAAGAAAAAGTTGACCAACATCATCAGTCATCAGATTCTACTTTACCCTCTCATAATGCCCTGATCGTTCTCTGTTTAAGTCAAAAGCTCTTCTAGTTAATCACATAGCAGTGATACAAATTATGATTACACAGCACCTGCATTTCATCACCTGTGGCTAGGTCTGAATGGACCTTTAAAAGAAATATGAAAGAGCATTCTATAGACCAGAAGGCTGACCGTTCCAGACAGAATTTCTATAACGAACACCTGAAATACAGTTGTTTGACTTTTTGTATAGATAGACGACCATGCAATGGTCGTCCACCACAAAAAAAAAAAAAAAAATTCTAATTAATCCACTTGTTAAACAAAAGGGGTGGGATAGAGTGTATGCCTATTAACTGCTTTATACTGTTCAAAGTCATACTGGACACAGAGCCTTCCTTAGGACACATGGGCATGAAGCAATAGAGTCCAATCCATCACATAGTACTGTGCACACACATACACATATATTGCACTCTCCTTCACACCTAGCAGCAGTATAGAGTACTTAATCCACATATGAACATGTTTTTGGAAGGTTGGAGGAAACTGGGTTACCAGAGGAAACCCATGTATTTATACTGAAAGATTCTTTACAAACAGTAACTTTGACACAAGGACTCTGGACCTGTGAGGTGGCAATACTAAATAGACAAATAATCATTACTTAGAATTACCGTGATTAACCTAAAAATTGATTTTAGGGATAAGAAGGACCTCTAATCAGACAGTGTGATGACTGCATGTCTAGAATGTTTTTTTTTATTTATGCAGAGAGTCACAAAAGGGTTGAGACTGGATAATAAACCCTGTCTGAAAACAAGGTGGAAGACAGGGGCGTTTCTAGGATTTTCAGTTAAGGGGGACTCAGTCCACATAGATGATTAACACACATTTGGCTTGTTCAGAATCAGTACTCAAATGAGTCTTCCTGATCTCTCTCTCTCTCTCTCTCACACACACACACACACACACACACTGTTTACTGTATAAACCTTTTTCTATGTTTAAGTACAATATGAAAAATGTAACCAGAAAACAGCATATAACTTTAAACTTACCTATAAGGCTGGACAATGGAATAAACTGTGTGGGTGACAATAATGTCAAACATTTATCTGTTTATTCCTTGACAATACTGCTGCTTTTTGTTGGAAGCTAGCAGACATAAAATTTTGAAAAATACTTTCTGATGCATTAACTTCAATCAATGTTGGGAACACAGTGTTAATGTGCATGAGAGGCTGCACATGTTCTATTCCCTGCTGTTCATTTGGAGACCTACTCCCATCTGACTCGAAAAACCTTCCATCTAGAGTTAAATATAAATATTAAATCTTTGATCATAATGTTATCTAGTTTAATTTAGTGTTTTAGCTTTATAAATAAGACAGTAGGTTCTATATTCAATCCCTTAAAATTTCATAGCTTCTAGGCTATTTATTCAAATTCATTAATATAGACAAACATTGTTTTAATGGAATTAAACGAAGCATCTTTTTAATATCATCCTTTTGTTTGTTGGTTTGATTCTATTAATTAAAAAAGCAACTTTTTCTAAATAAAAGTGTCAAAAAACCCTATACTAAGGCTTAAAAATGCATTTTATTATCTGGGACATTATTTAATACAATACAATATTTATTTAAGGAGCAATATTAATTGCTCCTTAAAAGGGATGACATAAGCCACCAACATGTCTTATGTATTATTGTTATTACTATTAGTATTATTAGTAGTAGAATTATTATTATTATAATATTGCATAATATTTTCAGAATTATATCATATATTTATCATATAGCAGCTGCCTCAATGTGTCCATCTGGATAATTTGGTGGTAATGGGTAATACATGGAGAAAAATATACACGATGAAAATGGGATATAATAAATATCTGCAAATAAATGTACATTATTTAAATATGTATGAGGTCATTGGTTTAGTGGTTAGAACTGTCGCCTTGCACCTCCAGAGTCTGGGTTTAATTCCCACCTCAGGGTCTGTGTGCATTATGTTTGCGTGTTCACTTCATGCTTGGTGGGTTTCACCCAGGTACTTCGGTTTCCTCCCACAGTCCAAAGACCTGCAGATTAGGCTAATTGCCATTACCAAATAGTTCGTAGTGTGTGACTGTGTATGTGAATATTGATCGGAGGTACTACCACGGTCGTTAAAATGGAAATCCACAGTTCCTAGCTGGACACTGAGTTTCCTAGATGGATGGATGAAAAATGTATGTATATGATTAAATCATAGAAAAAGACAACTAATCATTTTTAGTTTAAGTCTATTTCTGTAGTACTCAAGTGATTTCCAAACCTCCAGGACTGCACTATTGCTGCCACGATATAAAAATAAAAAACAACTCTAAAGATGTTCTAATTTAGCCTAGACCTTGTTTATTGTATGTACAGGTGCATCTCAATAAATTAGAATATTATCGAAAAGTTTATTTATTTCAGTAATTAAATTCAAAAAGTGAAACTCATGTATTATATAGATTTATTACACACAGACTGATTATATTTCAAGTGTTTAATTCTTTTTAATTTTGATGACTTTCACTTACAGCTGATAAAAACTCAGAAATTCGGTATCTCAGAAAATTTGAATATTTTAAAATAAAAAAAAAATTTAAAAACGTCAATATTGGAGACTCATAGTGTCAAACTCTAATCAGCTTATTCACCTCCAAAGGTTTCCTGAGCCTTTAAATTGTCTCTCAGTCTGGTTCAGAAGGCTACACAATCAAGGGAGAAAACTGCTGACTTGACAAACTGGCTGTTCGCGGAGTGCTGTTTCCAAGCATATTAATGGAAAGTTGAATGGAAGGAAAAAATGTGGTAGAAAAGGTGCACAAGCAACAGGGATAACCGCAGCCTTGAGAGGATTGTGAAACGAAGCCCATGCAAGAATTTGGGGGAGACTCAATGCCTGGACTGCAGAATCTAAGTCATGTCATCTGCTGGTGTTCTGTCATCTACTTAATGCTTCCCGCTGCTGACCAGCTTTATAAAGATGCTGATTTAATTTTCCAGTAGGATTTGGCACATGCCCACACTGGCCAAAGTACGGATACCTGGTTTAAGGACCATGGTATCCCAGTGTTTGATTGGCCAGCAAATACACCTGAAGTAAACCCCATAGAGAATCTATGTGCTATGTTGTGCATGTAGCTTTACATGTTCATCTTTGTTAGTAGTGCAACATTTCTGTGTTAAAAATCATTTTTATTGGTCTTAAGTAATATTCCAATTTTCTGAGATACTGTATTTTGGGTTTTCATTAGCTGTAAGGCATAGTCATCCAAATTAAAGAAAGTAAACACTTAAAATATATCAGTGTGTGTGTAATGAAACTATATAATGAGTTTCACTCTTTGAATTACTGAACAGCTTTTTTGATTATATTGATATTCTAATTTTTTGAGATGCACCAGGCACCTGTATGTTTTTGCATGCAGTTTTGCATTTCTTTGCATTTGCATGTTTTAAGATATTTTAGTAATTAACTTTTGACCTAGAAATGAAGTATCAAAGCTCCAGTGCTTCTCATGCCCTCCGTAAACAGCACTAGGTAATCACCCCATTGTGATTTCCCTCAGGCTCTCTGTGTGCTGATGATGCAATATGTTACACCCATTTGCCGCGGCACAGACGCACAAATCCCAGGAAAAAGACGTAGGAAAGATGGAAAGGAGTGCATCTGGCATGATAAAGAGAGCCAAAGCTTACTGTAAGTGAGCAAGACGCTGGGGCCAAGTTTAAGTGAGTGGAAAGAAAACGTGTGTGAGGAGAAAGGGGTTATTGTTCTACGTCTACTGTCCTGAAAAGCATTACAAGCCATAAACAAATGGATGAGATCGCAGCAGAAATGCTGTACAGCAACTTGTGTACACACATGCATGTTGCCAAGCTCATATTCTTCCACTTTGTGTATAAAAACAGCATTGTGAATGCTTCCATCAGTCAGATGTTGTAGATTTGCACAGCAGTTGTATGGGTAACATGTCACCACTTTCTCTGCCATGTTTACGAGCAACTCAACAAGCACGAGAATGCACACTGTTATATGGCGTACTGTATACCCATGCATGGTTCCAAGTGCTTTGAAAGCTTGCTGTTCCAATAGTTTGCGTAGCAATTCTGCCCTGACGTTGCCTAGAGAGCACTGCTGTTTGCAATTTCCACAAATAATGAGGGGTCTCATACAGAGATGAGTAATGGGTTAGTAGCTCTCCTCTGTGACTCATTCCTACTCATTCTCCCATGCTCACACACACACACACACACACACACACACACACACACACACACACACACA
>QMIH01001082.1:181962-194649 GCA_003987875.1 Clarias batrachus | reverse complement strand
TATATATATATATATATGCTGCTCAATGAACTGTATGGGATTGGGTGTAATTGATCACTACCTTGCAATTTTAGGATGGTTTTAAGGGGATAACATAAATTATGCATAATGACTATATTCACTACTAATACTTTATGTTCACTAATATGGAATTCTACAGAATGAGCTTTTCACATATGAGTTTCAATAACTATCCATATTATTAATAAATGAATATATATTTATATGATTTAATGAATAATTATTAAGTCAAAACAGACTCTCTCACTCTCGTTATTTTTAAAGACTACTATTTAAAACTGTAATTTTTTTCATTATAGTGAAAAACAAATGCAAGAGAAGTTAGGTCACCTACCAGATTTGGGATATGTGATTACAATCACATCATCATCCTGCACTTGAAACGTCTCGAAAAATTTCAGACTGTCCTYGTTGTGTGCAACCTTTGGGACAGAAATTCCACAATAAAACAGATACATGTCTTTGCTGGCCATTCTGCCTGGGAGCGCCAAGAAACTTGAACAATCTTCCTATTCAGATGAGCTGAGGGCTGTTTGGGTGATATTGTACTAGTTTATAAGTTCAGTGGCGGTGAGGTAAAAAAAAAAAATAGCAGGAGGTGTGTCTCAGTGCTGGTTGGTTTGCCAGCCAACAGATATTATATTACCAGTGGTCACTGGATTACAAGTGGGTAATGTAATATCTGTGGGACAACAAACCAGACAACAGCTCAACTGTTATCCATTTATTTTATGCACTTATCAGTGATTATGACAAAAACCTAATATACAGTAGACTCCTGAATGCAGTTACACACAAAAATAAATTTTTTTACAAATGTCACGTTGATTTTAGAGCATACGGTGTCGCATTGTTTCAATACATGTCGCCTTTCCCCAGTGAAAAAAATACACTTTAATGTATTACMAAAAAAAATCTTTGATARTACATTGCAAATATACTAACAAAAAGTTGTACCATCAGTTAATATATAAGAAGTATACTGTTGTGAACTTCCTTTGTTGAATCAGAGACCAGGAGACGTTGGGATATCTTTCCAGCAGAAGTTACTCTTTATTGAGAACTCGCCGCACGTCGCTGCAGTCATCCTAATCTAAAAATTATGACTCCGTTCTGGAGTTTTATACTTTACAAGGGGGAGGGATACAAAGAGGTGGAGACAGTCTAAACAAAGCATAGTGTAGTGCAGGAATCAGCCTGGTACCGGAAGTTCCTCAGCCCTGATCTCCTCATCATAACACTGCCTTTCAAATGCATAGGTGCTAATCTAATCAGCCTGACAGTATCGCCCACACCTTCACATTATCATAGAGACAAAGGCACAGCCTGGCCTTACATGTACTTCAGGAAGTACATGAAGACAAAAGGTTAATGTCTCAGACACCTGGGTTACCAGACTTGATGTCCTTAGAATGTCATAATCTTTACCTCAAAATGTAAAACCAAATGTACATAACTTTTCAGTTTATATACTATTCTGTTGGAACCTAGATTTAACATTTTATAAATTTGTAATCCTACAATACTAACATCATGCTTTTACCAAATTTTGGAACCAGAGACTAGAATCGCCGCAACACCAGCCAATCAGAAACTGTAAGCGGGCAGATTCGTTATTATTTTATTTTCATCGGTATAAGGTAAATTTCATGTTTGTTGTTAGATAGTTTGAAATTAAGTACATAGTTTTGCTTCTGGTGTAATGCTCAATAGCTCTCTGCCTGTTTTCAGTCTCTGTGTAACAGCTAGAATCAACACACCAGGTTGTACTTGAATATTCTAATACTAATGTCTGTCTTTGTTCAGACAACAGTTTAAATTTTAGTTTGTCTGTTTGTAAGACAACCTGACATTTTGTTGCACAAAAAAACAATGGTTATGTTTTTTTTGTAACATTGTGCAAATTAAGTCTGTTGTACTCATGAATAAAATCTGCCTCTATATTACTGATGTAATGTGTTTCAAAAACATGTTATAGTGTAGAAAATGCATTCAGCATGTGTAAATTATCCTAAATACCTTTAGTGTACTGGTAACACATTTGCAATACAGTATTATGGAAGACCGTGTGTACTGTATGATACAAYAAAGTATATTTGTATTAACCACAAAATGTATTTTTTTAGTATTTGGAATTGGCCTGAAGTATAACAGCATGCTACTGCTGCAATAAGAATATACTCATAGTATGTATAAAATATCATATATTAATCATTTATGTCAGATGGGGGTCCATTCAGATGGGTCTTTTTCCTTGTTTGTATTATCCAGAACWTGGTAACAAGCCAATTATACCCCCACCCCCCTTAATTTGACCTCAGATAAGGGAAATCCTCTCCTAGCTTACTTTTTTTTATTATTGCCATTTACCTAAAATATTTTATATATAATATGCAACGTTTAGAAAGATTATCTCTTAAAGATACATGACAAATACTCATTTACTATTTAAATGTTTTCATTTTTATTAGATTCACTTTACTTCGTCAGTTTGGTACATTTAATTTCAGTTCTGCTCCTCWTCCAACAAGAATTTAACATCAGTTCCCTTCATTTCTTCACTAATTACAGCATTAAATTTGGCCTGCAACTCAGGGCTGAAGTGGTTCTTCCAGTCTCCAACAATCCCTAAATAAARCATAAAACAACAATGAGACGCTTGCAGAACACACAGATGGTTTTACTCTAAAGTGCTTTTAGAACATACACTGTCTTGCCAAAAAGTTCAGAAGGGTAAAATAATTTGGCTGCATTAAGCAAAGAACACCACTGAACCTGGGTTAAGAATTCTTTCTTCAACATATTATCAAAACCTGCAAGGATAGTACTGAATCATTAACTTTGTGGAACGAATGTGTTTGCAAAAAGCTCATGAATGGAGATAATGTGGTGAAGTTACATGAAGTAAAATCAACAGTCAAYGCCATTATGTTTAATAGTGAAAGTTGAGCATTTCCATGTGCACCACAATGTGATGAGAACTCAAAGGATTGGGACTAAACAGCTGTGTGGCCATAGGAAAACCACTTSTCAGAAAAGAAGGGTGCAATGTATTAGGGAGCAAAAAGATTGGGCTTTGGAGCAACTGAAAAAGGTCATCTACTGTACAAAAAGTACGAGTCTCTGGAGGCAGAGTAATGATGTGGGGTTGCTTCAGTTGGTCAGGTCTAGACTCAGCAACCTTGTGTGGCAATAAAATGAAGGCAGCTGACGACCTGAATGTACTGAATGACCCGATTATCATATCAAGTGGTGAGGAATCATAATTTTCATACAGGAACTGACCACCATATTGTGCGCTCTAATCAGAGCTGAAGGTGATTCTATGATATCTTAAAGTGTGCGACCGTTTTCTTTTTGGCCAGGCAGTGTATCTTCTCAATCCTACCAGAATATGTTTTCTCCTGCCTACCTTTTCTCAGGAACGGGACCTTGCTTTGGTCCAAAGAGTCCTGTGGTACTAGTGTGTAATTAGACATTTTGTTTTGCTGCATGCTTTTGAATGCACACTGTTCAATCACACGTTTCAGAGCGTCTTCACTTAACTGCCGTCCGAGAAAGTGTAAAAGACGCTYGATAACTCCACACACATCCTGCGAAAAAGATTTACCCGTTACTACATAAAGGCAGAGCTGAACAAGTGAAACATTTCCATATCGTATAGCAGACTGACACAAATTGTCATGAAGAAAACCTCCTATTATGTATGGAATACCTGAAACATCTCTTCATACGTGACGTAGAGAATTCGGTTTCCTAAATCAGCTTTTCTCCAGCCCTTCACGTGATCGGTCCACTTTCCAAATATCACTAAACAAATTATATATCATGTCAGCATTTGATTACGTAGACGACATTTGATGAAAGCAGATACATATCTCTTACTGTACCATTCCCTGTTAGGAAATTATCAGTAAATTCTTCAAAGGTTCCAGGGTCAGGCAGAAAACTGCCCATTTGGTTGAAATAATAATTGGAAACCGCAACATCCTTTGGGTTTCTTCTAATATAAATGACCTAAAAGACCAAGATATGCAATAAGAACATTAGAAATGTAGTGCGGCTGTTTTGCACATCAATTTAATGTTTGGTTGTTACTGTTGGAGCCAGTKCACATGATAAAAGGAAAATATGCAATGCATAGTGCAAGTGCAAAACCAGTATTATGACTTCTTGGAGCATTCCTGTGAAATGCCACAGCGTTCTATTTCACTATGCATAAGCAAACATAATGAAGCTTCTTATAAATAACCACTTAACACACTTTACCTTAGCCTTCGAAGAGAATAAGGAGGAAGGCATCAGATTATAAGGCATGTGAGAGGTGAAGGCACGTGGAGCACTCAGCCTGTCTATGACTTCAGCAATATATACCTCCTCCAGCCATGGAACCCTGAGCCAGTTTGGGATGGTAAGGACTGGAGTAGGATCTCCTCCGTTCAGAAGTGAGGGAAGAATTTCTTGCATCCAAGTTGTTCCTAAAATAAAGAATGTACATACAATCTGATCTGCGGTCAGAAGCAAAAATGGTTACAATTAAGAAATTCATGTCTTTATGATCCTTGTTGCTCTATTACAGGAGAGTATTGCATTAATTCAATTCAATTTTATTTCTATAGCGCTTTTAACAATGGTCAGTGTCTCAAAGCAGCTTCACAGAAATGAAAAGAAAATGAAAAGAAGACTTTTCATGTATATATGTGTATATATATGGAAATGTATATATGTGTAAGAAAAATGTGACTAGATAATGAGATTGTCCCTGATGAGCAAGCCAAGGGTGACTGCGACAGTGGCAAGGAAAAACTCCCTGAGATGGYAATAGGAAGAAACCTTGAGAGGAACCAGACTCAACAGGGAACCCATCCTCATCTGGGTGATAACAGATAACAGCATTAGTAAAGGTAAAAAGTAATACTTATCTAACAGAAAAACATTTACCGTTGCAAGATTGTTTACTCAATTAAATGTATTTTCTAACTTAGCCTGTTAACCTAATGCCGTGTAAAATGTTGGTGTTCATTCACAGTGTGTTGAGGAGCCTGATTCAACTACTCCTGGTGTTAATTGATCTGCATTACCACGCCCAGCTGCAGAATTACATTTTAATGAAGGTACTGTTTCTAGAATAGAAGAGATTATGAATATTWAAAAAAAATCATAACTGTATTCATATTTTGATTTGCTGATATTGTTTGCTTATAGAGTGTAAGTGCAAATGATCCTGCTTTTATGTCCATGTTCAGGTATGTTAACAGATTTTAAAGACAGGAGTCTACCTCATATGGATACAATCCTGCATTGCAGAGAATATATTTAAGTATTTATTTATTTTATTTGTAGTCATTTTTTTAACTCTGTTAAGTGCAATGCCATTTGTCTCTAATATTTTCATAAATATTTAGCTGATATTATAGCAGCTGCTTTATAATGTGCATTTCTTAATGTGTCATATGATGTTAAAATAAAAGTCAGAAATTTGGAATAATCAGCACTGTGTTTTTGTAGTTATTTTCACCTTTTTCGTGTGTTTTGGATTTTAACACTATAAAAGCGTTTTTATTAAAAATTAACTCTAGTTAGACGTTGTCACGAAAGGTGGGGTGCGAGGCATAAATGCAGAGGTCCAGGTGTTCAAAGAATGATGTTTTATTATAACGAAAACAGGGAAATAAAATAAACAAATATACTGTGTGACAAAACAGACCAAAAAAACAAATAAAGACACGGAATACGCGAACTTAAACTCACTGACATTTACTAAGGTGAAAATGGACAGATGAAACCAAATGAAACCAAACTATTTATAATAAGACTAATGACCAACTCAGTTCAGGTGAGCGCCAATGTCACCTGACCGAGTTGCAACATGGGAACTGAAGTTAAACAAAACAAACTACAAACACAAATCTCTGGGCGCTAGGCGCACTCTAGGGGTTACCCCTGACAGTACCCTCCCTCAAAGGGCGCAACTCCGGGGCGCCACAGGAGGTCCAGGGCATACCCCCCAGGGTCCAATGTCTGCCCCTCTCACCCAGAGGCTGGCTCTCATGTCCTGTGGGCCTGGTGGCCTGATGCCTCCATTGCAGTAGGGCGGCGGAGGCTGAGAAAGCGCGCCGTCTTTGCTGATACTGGGCGGCGGAGGCAGAGAAAGTGCGCTGTCCTCTCCGGTGCAGGGCTGCGAAGGCAGAGGAAGCGCGTTGTCCTCAGCGGTGCGTGACGGCGGCGGCGGAGGAAGAGGAAGCTCACTGTCCTCGGCGGCGCGTGACGGCAGCGGCGGAGGAAGGGGAAGCTCGCTTTCCTCGGCGGCATATGACGGCGGCGGCGGAGGAAGAGGGAGCTCGCTTTCCTCGGCGGCATATGACGGCGGGGGCGGAGGAAGAGGGAGCTTGCTGTCCTCGGCGGCACGTGACGGCGGAGGAAGCTGGCGGTCCTCGGCGGCACGTGATGGCGGCGGTGGAGAAAGAGGGAGCTCGCTGTCCTCTGCGGCATGTGACGGCAGCGGCGGAGGAAGGGGAAGCTCGCTGTCCTCAGCGGCGCATGACGGCGGCAGCGGAGGAGGAGGGAGCTCGCTGTCCTCGGCGGCATGTGACGGCGGCGGGGAAGTTTGCTGTTCTCTACGCCACAGCTCAGCGGAGGCAGCAGAAGCTCGCCATCCTCTACGGCAGAGGCGACGGCAGCTAGCTTGTTCTCTCAGCAACCCCTGCTCCACCTTTTCCTGTCTCTCCCTGACGGATCTCCTTCTCCTTGCTGCATCTTGTCTCTTGCCGCTACACCGCTTGGTCTTCCTCCCGCTCTCCGCATCGGCTTCCCAAGTCTCAAACATCACAGCCCCCACCCCCCCAAAAGAGGCTCCTCTGCTATGCTTCTTGTATGGTCTTGCATTCTGACACGAAAGGTGGGGTGCGAGGCATAAATGCAGAGGTCCAGGTGTTCAAAGAATGATGTTTTATTATAACGAAAACAGGGAAATACAATAAACAAATATACTTTGTGACAAAACCAAAACACGAATAAAGACACGGAATACACGAACTTAAACTCACTGACATTTACTAAGGTGAAAATGAACAGATGCAAGACAAGAAACTCAAAGAAACCAAACTATTTATAATAAAACTAATGACCAACTCGGTTCAGGTGAGCGCCCAGGTCATCTGACCGAGTTGCAACATGGGAAGTGAAGTTAAACAAAACAAACTACAAACACAAATCTCTGGGCGCTAGGTGCCCTCTAGGGGTTAGCCCTGACAGACCTTTCATTTTACTTTATATGGTGGTCAAATTTTAACCCCATACTGCATAGTGTTCAACTCAAACTCTCCTCTAGTACTCTCAAATGTAGTTGAGTTCATTTCAAAGGCCAGAATTTGGTGAGTGGCAGAGGAGCAGGACAGTATAGAGTTCAGGTATGTTTAAATATTAACATACATGTTTACTATACATATTTGTTTCTTTTTTATTTTTATAGCAAATCTAAATAGAGATGTTCAGTTTTGTGAAAAGGAAAGGCCGAGTACAATTTACCACCAAATTGTTGGAGAAATAACCTTAACTATTTTGCTAAATCACATAGCTAATATTCTAGTTTTCTTCTCATATTTGCAGAGTATTATCATATAATAGGGTTCCTTAAATTACATATAAATTTTATTTTGATTTTTAATTACATTTTCTGCTGAAGTGGTGTTACTGAAACAGACAGCTACAAGCTAAAACACTATTATACACCACTGCTCACAGACCTTTAGATACACCTTTGTATAATATTATATATAATATATTATATATAATACGTATTATTTCTTATAAGACACTGAAAGTTTTACTGTTGCATGTGTTAAGTTACTTGTTGGTCATCAGTGACAGAAAAATGGGCAGTGGAAATGGCAATGTGACTATCAATATAAATAAAAGAGAGGTTTTTGTCTGTACACTGGTCAGAACTCGCTCTTTCAATGATATATTTATGTTTCATACATTGGACACAACAACAGGTGGTGTATTTGGCTGACAACCAAAGAAGTACAAATTAGTGTTAGCAAGGTAAAAGATGAGATACTTTAGCTTTAACCATTTAACTATTTATAAAAACTCTTTTCCCATGAACGATGAGTACTACAGTATGCTAGTTAATTAATTAATTAATTAATTAATCCCTACATACAATGTATTCAAGTTTTTATTAATGTTTTATATATAAATATAAATAGGCTCTCTTTTATTTAAATAGGTTACTGTCCTTGTTAAAGCTGTTAAAGGTGCTTGTAACCTTCAACGTTTTTACGATCTGTTTTTCCCCTTTGATTAGCTTTTTTGTTATTTATCTTACTTGCAATTTAAGGCACTTGGCCAATATTTAGGTTTGTGAATATATTGTGATGGGTGGTTCATGAACGATTCATTCTTTTCGAATGAGTCTTTAAAGTGACTCCGAAATACGAGTTGTCTCGGAGAGTGATTCGTTCATTTTCTACACAAATCATAGGAAAAGCCTCCGTAGGTTATGTACAGGAAACAGAAATGAACGGTTTTCAACAAATCTTCTAGTCCAAGCCGTTCGTTCCTTTGTCACGTGACTCCCATAGACGCTATGCAGTGCAATAGATTCAAAACAAATGACTCAGACTCAGAAGATATGAGAGGTGAGCTGATCATTCTGTTTATAATTATATGTCCTTATACAGTAATAAAAATGCTTTTTGTGCTTATAAACTTCTGTATTATATAGGTTTGTATTGTATTATATTGTATTGTTTTATAAACTGCTGTTTGTAATACAGTGTCCTGCACATTAATATTTTCATTATTGCAACTATAGCCAAAATGTGTGTATGTAGACGTGTTGGGGGTCTGTTTATTGAAAATGTAACATTTTATTTTATTTCTGATCGAAAGAACCAAATAAACCAAATGACTCAAAAAAGATTCATTCATTTTGATAAACGAGATTCAAAAAACCGAGTCACTAAAATGATTCAAACTTCCCATCACTAGCATATATCAAAGTTCCTGAAGCTCTCCCTACAGGTATTTTGGCTTTAAGCTTTTTTTTTCATGTTTTATAGTAAGAGACCTGTTTTTTTTGTTGTTTTTGTTTTTTTTAGGTGTGTGAAGTTATATGAGAACCCAAGGCTATTCTCTGGGTGTGCATTGCAACTAGGATTGATAAGAATTCCTTCTGGGGTTTGTAAGAGTGGGATAATATACACCACAGCTGCACACAGCATTACTAAAGATTTAAGGAGCTTTGCAGCACCTGGAGAAATTCTGTGTTGCTTTTGTCTAAAGGATTATTACTGAATGCTTTATGTTCCATTTGACACACRATTTGTCTCCAGTCTTCCAGGATAAACTGATCTTTCGTTTGCCAAAGCTGTCATTTGTAAGCTCTTTTTTTTTTTTTTTTTAGATTGCTGCTCCAGAAACAATGAGCAGGTGCGGCTCCATAAGAACACCTGGATAGGGCCCAAGTGTCTCATCACTAGTGACACAGCTTACTCTATTTTCTTCTTTACGCCTTCAGACACACTTGTCAGCTCAATCAACATCAGCTATTGATCCTAAAATGACCATTTTGTGGTTCACTGTTTTCTGCATACCTTTTGTAATGTATAACTTATAGATTTTCTCAACACTCTGGGCAGTTCAAAAGTCTTTCTCTTTTCCCACGCAGATTTTCGCTCTTCCTTTGCAAACTATTGTCCATAATTTGTGTGTGTGTATGTGTGTGTGTTTGTGCAACATACAGATATAGCGAGAGAGTATTTAGTAGTTCATAAGATAGATTCAATAACAACTCTTAACAAGACTTAATGAACAATATACAAAAATGTATACACACTTCAGGAAAAAAAATAATTTTAATAATATCAAATTAGTATCATATTATTATCGTAGATATCAATATGTAACATTATTAGCAATAATAGTTTCAATAAATATGTGTGTGTGTGTGTGTGTGTGTGTGTGTGTGTGTGTGTGTGTGTGTGTGTATATATATAGCCAGGAAGGGAGGAAAAAAGAACTTACCAGATTTAGGATATGTAACTATGATCACATCATCATCTTGAAGTTGGAATGACTCAAAATCCTTCAGGCTGTCCTCCGAATGAAGAACCTTGGGGACTAAAAGTCCATTATAAACCAAATAGTCACTGTTTGCCATATCGTTTGCCAAATAGTGTAAATATGTGGTATATTAATCAGCTGCTTATTAGCCTTTGCTTCTTAGAACTGAGAAGGTGGAACATGAAATGTATTTATAAAGACTTTGAACATAAATTTGCAATGCAAATACAGCAGTAACTACAGCAACTATGGGATTTTTTKGGGGGAGGGGGGTGCTTTTGATTTTTGATTTTTGATTTTTATTTTTTGCTTTTTAGTTGATTTTGTTAAATAAACCATAGTTTATCTCAGGCCACATGAGTTCATCTGGGTTTTTACATGACTTGTATTAGTAACTTATTAGTAACTGCCCCCTGCCTCAGGGTTTATCGGAGGCATACTGTATTGTTCAGTTTGCATATCAGTTTCAAATGTTGGGGGGAAACAGCAAGTCATTTAAAGTGTATGTTTTCTTTAAAAAAAAAAATAGAGGAGTCCAATGTTTCCTTCATATCTTAATTATATGTCATTGAAATAACCTACACATTTAAATACATTACTATTTTTACTTAGCTGATGTTTTTTAATCTGTTAATACTTTAAATATGCAACAAATTTGAAGCATTTCTTCTTGTTTGTTTGGGGTTTTGTTTCATTTTTGGGGTAAATCACATAGGAGGCAAATTAGAAAATAGAACTGTTCCATTCTTTCAGTAACACGGGACAACTGCAAGCACTTTGACAACCAGTGTCTGATTTCTGAACTACTGGACTATAATGTTTGTTTAGGCTCAAATCCAGTTCATATGTAAGAAACCCTTTTAAATCCTGATATTTAAGCTTTAAGTGAATCACACTACTCATTCCTTACATTTCAGATATCATCCATGTGCTATTTAGATGCACTTTGTATTTTGGGTGTTTCCAGGTGGATTACGTTTTGTATTAACAAAACATGTATGTGCATAGTGCACAGAGTCTATAGAATAAGTTTAGAAAGATATATGTTTTCTTGTTTACGTCTTGTTAATTGTGCTGATTGTCCTGATAGCAATGTTCAAAATTTTAAAAAATCTAAAAATCAATATCAGGAATATTCAACCAATTCTTGCCTACTACAGTAACTTCAGCTTAATATACCTCCAGACTAGATATTTCTACCGATTTAAAATGATAAATGTGACAACATAAAATTCCTATTTTTATATTTCAGGAAAGCTGTTTCTGTTATGGTACGGCTTTCTTCTCAGGGAAAAGCAATATAATGAAACTTATACACTTTCCCATGCAAACAAAGTCATTACGTTTAGTCTACTTTGAAAAATAGTACATTATTGTAGAATATTAAAAGTCAGTAACTTTTAATTTATATACTTAAACTGTCAGTTATATAATTATAGAATTCTGGCATAGATGCAGCTATTTAGTGCTAGTTTTTGGTGCTGGATGCAAATTATACACCATATAATAAAAAAATATATGTCTTTTTAAAATTTATTCAGAAACATGAACATTATGCTTTTTAGCCAGATAAACCATAGCTCCTCTGTATACATGCAACAGGCTGAAGAAACAACCAATATGTCAGTGTTTATGTCTTTATGTACAGTGGTGGCAAAAAGTATTGAGACAAAAGTAAAATTCAATTTTTTAATGAGATTTTTAAATAAAAAAAAAAAGATTTGTAGGTTTAGGCAATGAAATTAGTATAAAACAATCAATATTTAGTATGAAGCCCTTTATTCTTCAAATCCTGCTGGATCCAGATGCGGATCCATAGAGTCAAATAGACATCTGCAATACTTCCAACATGGTTGTTTAAGGAATATGAAGATACTCATGGTTAAAAGTAAGGATTAAAAGCATTTTGCCATTTGAATCATATTGATTACTGCAGTAATTATCACATTGAAGGCTATTTTACAGTAGGCGTGTCAAATAATACTGAGATACGGGAAAAACTTTGTGCTCACCCTGTATATTTTTTATTTTTTTTTAATCTGAAATTTTAGATTTTAGACAAAATGTAAATGTGTTAAATGCACTATGGGGGAAAATGTAATGTAAAGCTTATATAATTGTGTAATAAATTTAGTCAATTTTCAGGCTCAGTAGTGATGAAGAATATTACAGCTGCTAAATTGGAAATAAGTATTTTGAATAAGAGCTTTAAAAAGTTATCTAGACTGTTCCTCATTCTGTATCTAATAATTATTTTGGGGGGAAATTAAGTACATGTGCCTATGAGACAATAATGTAGAGTCTGTCTCGGATAACTATATGCAAATGGGTTATTTTACATTAAAGCATTTGCATTACATTTTATATTTTATCTCGTTATACATTGGAGCAGTTGGGGCTTAAGAGTCAGCACCTTAATGCCGTAACTGCTGAGCTAACCCCCATCCCTGCTTTTAAAAACAGGTGGGTTTGGAATTAAAAAGCTGTTACATATACGCCCTAAATAAGGTGTACGCAATTACAGTCACATGATCATCATTCTGAACTTGGAACTTTTCAGGCTCTTCCCTGTATGAAAAATTATATATATATATA
>QMIH01001082.1:147695-162263 GCA_003987875.1 Clarias batrachus | reverse complement strand
TCGATAAAAGCCTTTGAAACGTATGAAGTGCTTGTAATTAAATTTCAGTACATCACAGAAACAACTGWAACAAAGATCTAAAAGCAGTTTAGCAGCAAACTTTGTGAAAACTAATATTTGTGTCAAAACTTTTGGCCACGACTGTACACCTTATCACTCATTTGCAGGGCCTTTGCACTAAGACTCTTCCTCCCCCTGTTAAAACATGTGTCAACATTGATAACTTCAGTGGGCAGATAAAGCAGAACTATACTGCCAGGACAACAAACTCAAACATTTTGCTCAACCACCTTGTGCTATGTTGTGGACAATTCCACAGTGAGTTTAGATCAATGATGTAGACATGGCAGCCTCCTAGCACAGCAAGGCTTTTTAATGTAATCTTTGCAAAGAGACATCTGGCAAACACACACACACAGCAAGCATATGAGAAAGGTACTCGGCTTCTCTCACACTCCTATTTTATACCCCAGTTCTTTACCTGTTCCACTTTGCAGAGAAAAGATACCAGCAACACGCACACACACACACACACACACACATAACCACACACACACACACAACCACACACACACACACACACACAAGATGTTCCTTGCATACACATTCATCTTACCAAGTTTCTGCACTCCCTTCTTTTCTCTGGTTAAACAGTGTTTCTTTTGCACGTACACACGTTAAGCTAACCTTGAGTAGGTGCGTTTTTTTTTTTTTTTTTTTTTACCACAGCTAATATGTGCAATGTGCTTGATACTCGATATCAACAAGTACCCAAATGGTAGAACTTATGCTCCTGGAGAAAGTGGTACAGGTGCATCCCTAACTGTGATATTTGATTTCTTGCTATACATGATTAATTAAAGTAAGTTGTTCACTTACATGTACAGGAGACAATGGAAAAACAAGATTCCACCCAAAGACAGGAGGAAGATGATTTTACAGAGCGGCTCAGAAGAATTTCGGGAGTCTTAGAAGTTAAGATGGTATGAACTTTGCATTTACCATTTTTTGTTTACAGTTATTTTTCAGTTTTACATGGAACTGGTCAAACTAATGTAACTGGTAACTAATCCAACTTCTTTTCTGGAGGGCTAGACTTTTTTCAAGAGTTGGCAAATTACTAAATTGGAAAAAAATGTTTTTGGTGTGCAATATTAGAAGTTAACTTATTGTTTAACACTCGGTTCTAAAATAACTGTTACTATTAATTGTTAATTGTTGTTTCAATAACTAGAAAGAAAGACCAAAGTCTCCTGCTCCCAGCTGTGTGTCAATGAAGAGTGATGCATCCATGGATTGTGCCTATGTCTTCAGCCAAGGAGAAAAGAGCAGTAAAAAACGGTCTGCAATTCAATAATCTATGATGAATATGATCAAAATAGTAATATAATCTTTTTATATTGTAAATACAATAGAAATTGGAATAGTACAACTTCAGCTGTGGTCAGAAGTTTACATACAATACATGCCCCATGAACATGAATGTCTTGGAAATATTAGACTTACAAAGAATTTTGTGAAATGATCTTTTCCTGGGGTTGAATAATTGTACAACATATCTCTTTAACAGAGAAAACAAGAATTTGTCGGACTACAGTAGTTTTAATTTATTTAGCTTTTCTGAAATTAACACAGGTTTGAGTATTCAGACATGAATACTTTATAAGTTGGCCCAAAATTTGTCTGCAAATTGTTGTGCAATGTACACTTTTCTTTCTTTTTCTTGCAAGCAGAATAATGATCTTGGCTAGAGGACTGGGTCTCGTGACAAGCAAAAGTAGTAATAATAATAATAATAACATTTTATTTATACAGTCGCCTTTCTTGTCACCCAACGTCGTCTTCCAGATCAAACCAAGGATAAATGAAAAGATAAAACAAGATAACATTGACAGAAATGACGTTGAGCAGCAAGTAATTAAAACAATATTAAATGAAACAAGAGAGTGTCATAATTTAAAACATTTAAAAAGAAATGCCGATTCAAAAGGAGATTTAATGGAGATTTGATTATGTTACCTTATGTGGGATTATGTGGGATAAGCGTTTCTGAATGAAGGGGGTTTGAATTTGGTTGGAGAATCCATGTCATGGATTTTTTTTTGGGGGGGTGACGAGACTAAAGGCTCTGGTGGTTAGGCTGCAAGGGGGTGTAGCAAGGAGCCTTGATGAGGAAGAGTGAATAGTGCGAGATGGGGTGTAGAACTACAGTAAATGATCTCTGATCGCTGGTAGCGAGATTGTGAAGTGCTTTATATGTGAGGAGGAGAATTTTAAACTCTGTAATATATTTGATGGGGAGCCAATGGAGTTGTTGAAGGGTGGGGATACTGGGATGCATTAAAGATGATTGGGTTATAAGTCTGGATAAGTTGGAGTTTATGTAGAAATTTTTATAATCCCAGAAAGGGCCAATTTTATTTGTTATGCGTATATATTATTTGTCAATTATTCTATTACACCAATCAGCAATAACACCATCACCAGGTGAATTAAATAATATTGATTCATTTATATATCACTAACACTAATTATATGACACTGACAAGATTATAGGTACCCAAGTACCCAAGTGGTTTTCGTGAAGTGCACGGAATGATGGTGTGAGATTGCGTTTAGTAGGTAGATTTCATTTGCACACTCATATGAATTAAAAAATGTACAGCGCCATCTGTTGAATTTTGAGATGAATTAATTTTTTTTTCAAGGTAAAATTTTTTTTATGCTTTTTTTTATATTTTCCAATTAAATTTCGAAGTAGCATATCTTCTCGTCCCGTTGGCCGATTGTGATGGAACGAAGCCTATATGTAACCTCAAGCTCGGCCAAATACACTTGTGAAAATCCCATAAAAATTTGTTCAGTAGTTTTTATGTTGATATGTTCTAGTACTCATTTTACATCCCCCAAAATTATTGATTGATCAACATGATTTTTTCTATTAGTTCCCATTTCAGAGCTGTTTGACATGATATGTCTTGCTCCCTATCAGAACTAAGGTAATCACGCTATGGCAACAGGAGCAAAGATTTTTGGCGCAGGTCTCAAACAAATCTCAAAACCTGAAAATGGTGCACTTTTCATTAATTTATTTTTTCCCATAGAGCTCAAAAGATCATTATGTAATTCTTGTGGGGTGCATGCAAAATTGAGGGAGATACCTGTATAATAGGGCCATCTAGTCCAAATTGAAAAAAATCAGGAATTTTGGGAAAACACTGCATTAATGTTAGTGACGACACTGCATTAGTGACGAGGGACTGGGGCATGACCCGCATTAAGTGAAAAAGTTTTGTGAATAAAAAGGCACTCTGGCACTCCTAAGGGAACTTTGACTAACTAATTAACACCTATGGTATGTAATTTACTCTAGTGGAGATCATAGCTGTGCGCAGTGGAATATGTGCAGTCACAGAATGTGAATAGAGAGTGCAAGGTAGTAAAATAAATAGTAGCTGCACATAGATGTTGCATTTAAGCATGTAACCGGTTCGACCCAAGGTTGCACGGGCAGCACCATAAAGCACAGACACGAGGTGAGGTCTTATGGGAAAAATCTCTCGCGGAGATCAAATGGCGGCATCACATCGTACGCATCACATCACACAACGGCATCACATCACACGCGTGCTACTGTCTTTTTTAAATCCCACCACGTAGGTCCCAAGGTCCGTGCCAGGTGCCCCCATGCCCGCGTTCTCCACCAATGTAATGAGTTCGACGTTATGTTGCATGGGCGGCCTATGTTGGCGGACAGAGTGGTAGCTTTGGAAGCACGCGGAGGTAGCGCTCCTGCACGCTCCCATGACGGCGACCTCTTCCGCTGCCATTCCGGTCCCCCTTTTTGAAGTCTCTGAGGGATCGCCCCGCTCGTGTGCCACTGTCTTTAGTAAAATCCCATCATGTAGCAAAGTCCAGCTTCCCAACAGACAGACCCCGAGCTACACTCCCCGCTGTGTTTTATAGCGCAGAGAGAAGCTCAGGATCCTGGTGCCTGGTTAGGCGGCCCCGCTCCTTCGCACACCTACAGGTGAGGGGAGGCTGCCTACCTAGTGAGTGAGGAGCGATATTGATTTGGGCGCACGCCCATCACAGGCACACGTCGTGACAAGCAGTTATCTACAGTATATACATAGGCAGGTATAAAAAGCAGCAGATAAAGCAGCATTCCAGAATAGCTTCTAAGTTTTTAAAATTATAAATAAATTAAATGAAGTAGTATTGACCAGATTTTGTTACAGCATCACACAAAACTGGCTGGACAGAATGTAATGAAACCTTGCCCATAGATATCTGCCTAAAGTTAAATCTGCGCCATAAATGAAATCAAAAAGTAGAGTAGAAAGGAAGTTATGAGCAGTTTACACACACCAATAGATATTAATTAGAAAATCTGAACCGAATATTTTTTTTATTGGAATTAGTTAATATTTTCACAGCTAAAATAACAGAGCTGAAGTGGTATGAGTGAATCTTTATCCAATCTATTTTTTTGGATTTCTCATCTGTGATTCACTCTCCATTTAACTAACAGGTAGTGTATTTGACTGACGATGAAAGAAGTACAACTTAGCGTAAATAAAACGTAAGATATTCAACTTGTATTTTTTGTAAATTGTATTTCTTTGTATTGATAAGTTAGGCATAGAGTTCTGCCGTACAGAAAGACAGGCAGACATGTACATGGGCTTCAATCTGAAATAATAGTATCACTGATTACATTAAAGCTGATCAGCTTATTTTTAACTTTAACCTTTTAACTATTTTTACAAACCCTTTAACTGTCAACGACAGGTACTTCAGTTAGTAGTGTATATAAGGAATATAAGTGTAGTGTATATAAGTGTATTATAAATGAATGATGATAATTTGTAATGTTGACCACTGTGTGAAAGGTAGTGGAATGTAGTAGCACAAATTGATTGTACTGTGCAGGACCCTGATGACATGCAGATAGAATTATTTTTTAAACTGCTGGATCTGGATTGAATGCTTTGGTATGACCTGCCTGATGGCAGTCTGATAAACAGTCTGTGATCTGGGTGATTGTGGTCTGACTTTGGCAGACTTCCTCATGCACTGCAAATGGGAAATGTCTTGTAAGGCAAAGAGTTTGTTGCCAGTAATGCACTCTCATAATCCTCTGGAGGGCCTTGCAGTCACAGAGGGAGCAGCTCCCAAAGTACAGTATCATGGTTGGAGTCAAGTTGCTCTTTGTGGTGCATCTGTAGAAGTTCATAAGGTTTAGTTAGACAGCTAGATTTCACAAATTATTTAGGCCTAACAATTAAGATTTATGCATTTTGATTCCCTATAAAATTTCCATCCATTTGTATTACATATTTTTAGCATAACCAAACTAATAAACTTTATGTGATTCTTCTTTGCAAGTTATATTTAAATGAAATGAGCAAGAATGAGATTTATGTACTGTATATTGGACCAATAAATCCAATTTGTTTTAAATTCATAATGAAGAGAATTATGTATTATTACATCATAAACCCAACTTACTTTAAATGCATGTAGATAACTGTTAATAATAAACCCAATTTATTAACATTTAATATATTTTTTTATTCCTCACAAATCCCAATATACAATACAAAAACGCAATATAAAAAAACAACAGATTTTTTTAAACACATTTTATTTATTTCATACATTTTATACTTCAAGGTATATTTTAAGAATAACCAAAAACCGGATGGAAAAAAAGAATGGGTACAGAACATACTAGCCAATGCTAGAGATAAGTTTCCTCAAGAACTGTAATTAAAAATGTGGACCTAAAGGTAGACAAATAAAACAGGTAAACCTGCTAACAGCACTGCTTACATTACAATAACATTCTCAGCCATAAGCCTCAGTGGTGTCTTTGCACTCACACTTTTCTATGCATGCTTAATTGTGAGATCGTTGTATAGAATGAACATTCTACAGCAAATATTAAATAATTAAAACCACCAATAACTAACCCAAACCCGTTTTAATTAGCTTATATGTATTAGGGCCATGTGCAGGCTTGCTAAGCTAGTGGAGTAAACAAAAAAATGTATAGTCATTGTATTGATATTAGTGTAATACGATATCAACAACACTAAAAATATATTTACATATGCAGAAAACAACAAATTATGAAGGATGACTACAGATGTGACTTACCTTAAAATGAGGTTATAAATGTAAATCAGTCTCATACACTTTAACTAATTGGATCTTGTTCTGCAGATATTTAAACTAAATTCATACTTTTTAACTGATTAAATTAAATAGTTTTCATAATGAAAAAAATGTAATTAATTGTACGTAATCTGATTACTAATTCTTGAAAAAAAAATTATTTAAATTAAATCAAAGGGATGCAAATACTTAATAATAAACTATGCCATGATTCTTTTTTTTGTGCAAAAGTGAATGAAAAATGAAAAAAAGTAAATCACAAATCTCTCTCTAACCCCTGCATGGTTTATTCTCCTCACCTTTTGGTTACATAGTACCAGTAAGAATATTAAACTATTTTGACCCTTATTAATTACATTAACTGTCATTAACTGTCAGTTTGATATTTTTGCCAGGAAAGGATACATATGTGTTGGCCGAGCAAAAAAAATGGTTAAATAAGCAAACAAATAATATATACCAACAAAATGGCGTTTGTTGAACTGTTGTGTAAAAGGATTCATGTCACAGCTGCATCACAGCCAAGCTGATATCCTGCATAACAGCACTCCCTCTTGTATGATACTGCTTCAATATGCCATGTATTATCATACTCCCTGTGCACAAAACCGGTGATGTCACTAATTAATTTTAGTCAAGCTGGCTGAAGTGTTGTTCTAATTGTTGGAAGTAATATATTTTATTTAGAATCCAACAATAAAGCAGATGTCTCTAAATCCACATTTTGTGAGGCATTTAAAGTGGTCTAATAAAGGTGTAAGCTCTTTCCAAAACTTCTATATTAATAATTGTTTTCCATCATTACAGATCAAAAACAGATATTTGATCTACCTAATTCAAAACCAGCCTTTTTGTTCAAAAGAATTTTTTGTCATTTCCTAATGAGCCACCAATCACACAAATGGACTCAGTGTTTTTACAAAGTCCATTTACCAAAGGAGGAATATCCATTACATATACTAGATTATCACAGCTAGAATGTGACGTTTCATTAGAGCATGTAAGAGAGGCATGGGAAAAAGACCTTGAAACAGATATTGCGGAAAAGCAATGGGACAAAGCACAAGAAAGGGTTCATTCAGTTTCAATGTGTATTAAGCATGGTCTGATCCAATTTAAGATTTAAGATGTATTTCCATTTTTCAGTTATTGTCAGAGGTGAACCATTGGACACAGTCCCAATATTAGCTATTTTTGGTTTTGGTAGTGATAAAGTGAAGCTGTCTAAAGGTCAGCGTACGGTGCTTGAAACTGTGTACTCTTAGCACATAGGCTGATTTTGCTCAACTGGAAACAAAAAAAAAAAACCACCAAACTGCTCAACCCTCATTAAAGATTTTATGCTTCACCTACAATTCCTACAATTGAAAAAGATCAGATTTTTACTAAATAAGAAGACTGAACTTTTCTATGCAGCATGGAAGCCTTTTATTATTATTTTTTCATACGAAAGCAATAACGAAACCCTAACCAGATCAGATCAATCTCACCCCCCCCCAGTCCTTTTTTTTATCATGCATCATTTGGGATAAATACAATTTGTAAGAAGTGTATTGAAATGTTGTGCCAATAAAAAACTTAAGAGAATGTTTAAAAAAATGTTGAATTTCCCAGTAACCTTCGCCACCACTGCAGGAGAGAAAATACAAAAGTACTTTCCCTATGTCTTCTATTGGTACAGCTTTTTTCAGATTTTCACACAATAGGTAATATAAGACAAATACAAACAAAAGAAACACGAACCACTATTTCATACTCTGAAAAAATAAAACAAACACCCAGTGAAAAAGTAATTGCCCCCTTAAGTTACTTATGCAACCTAATGGAATTTATAAATGGGTTGAATTAGACTAAGGACCATCCAGGTTTGATAATTGTCAGACATGTTTAATCTAATCATCACTTAAATAGAACCATTCCAGGAATAGGAAGAAGGCCAAAAGGTCATAAAAAGCAGTATACTTTGCTTCTATCTTAGTCACAGTTTCTATTATAGAGACAGACAAGTTTTCTCTGCTTTATTAACAGAACAAAAAAGTATTAAGCCAACATCCTAAGTAAACACATGATAAATAGTGGCCCTACGTCATCAAACCACGGCCATTTACAAGGTCTTTACACAATCCAGAGCAAAAGGGATTATTGCCATATAAGGAATGAAGAAGACTGAAAGGAATTTGAAGAGACTAAGAATGTGAGCATGCTAAAGTTAATACAGTACAAAGAAAAATATTCAAAAACAATAGCAAAAAAAAAAAATCCCTTAGGTGTACTTAACAACCCATGCAGGAATTCACAAAAGAAGTTCAACTAATCAAACAAACATGCAAGAGAACTGCACGTCTCACTTTCCTGGGATAAGGTCAGCAATCATGATTCCACCGTTAGAAAGAAACTGGGCAAAAAATGGTATCTATGAGAGTTACAAAGCAGTAACCACTTCTAACACAGAAAAAGATTCTGATGGTGTTTATGTTTTATGCCAAAAACATCTTGATAAATCCTAGGTGCAATTTTTTGAAGACACTTGACATATTTAACTTGGTGTAAAGCTGAAATACGATTCCATAGCATGGACATCATTCCAACAGTCAAACATTGTGGTAATGGCTAGGCAATACTGATGCTTTGTTACTTCAGAGACTTGGCAACTGGACATAATCAAATTATGAATTCAGCTTTCACAAAATAGAAAGCGCAGTGTACAGTATGTTTCAGTCTGTAATCTGATGCTGTAACAGAATTGGGTTGTGCAGAAAAAATTCAAATATCTTAAGTAGAAGAGCAGGTTCACACCTAAAGATTCTAAATTAAGGTTCTGGAGTGTCCTAGGCAAAGGCATAACTTGAACCACATTGAAATTAAATTCTGCCAAAAAGAATGGTACACAAGTCCTTCCGAAATGATGTGAAAATATAAAAAAATATTTGGCTGCAGTTGCTATAGCCAAAGCTGGCACAACCAGTGACAAAGTTTAAGGAACAGTACTTTTTCACATGAGTGATGTAGGTGGTGCATATTTGATTTCGTAAATAAAGAATAATGACTGAAACTGAAAACTCCATTTGTTTCATTATGTACTTTTTGACTTGTGTTACATTGAATAAGGTCCTGAAAGCATTTAGTGCAACAATAAAGCTAAAATAATTGGAAATCAAAGAAAAAAATGTTTTATGGTACAGTACTGTACTATATATAACATCTGCTTCAGTTAAAACTTTATGGTTATTTGGACAGTTTTGCGAGATATCTGCTGTTTGTAATTGTAAAGTGAGACAATTTTCAGTTAATATGGTATTTCTCTATGTTTAGTTCTGTTTGTACTGAGATAGTAAGACCAGCCCCATCAACACCTAGCTGTGGTTCTCAAGTGAAGAGTGACAAATCAGTGGAGGTTAACCAGGATGAAAAAGTAAGTGGGAAAATCATTCTGCCGTCATAAGATCTGAAACATCAGAATTGACCAGGCACAGAGTGGAGAGATTTTGCCTGTAAAAAATGCCTGCCCCTTGAAATTTATTCCACGACCAAGATCACAACAAAAGCTAAACATTAGGAGTTAGGGTATGACATTCCATAGATGGAATACATATACTTTATGTTCTTATGGACCAATTTCAGAATTACAAACATGTTAGTTATTGTTGATGGCTGAAATTCAAAGCTGTGCATAGTCACTAATATAGTCATATATATAAACCTAATTTGTTGTTTCACCTCTATACCAACAAATTAACAGTGGCCCCAAGAAATTTAACATTTTAAGCCAAACATATGAATATACAGTATTTCACTTGGCATTTATTCCCATTTGAACAAAGTGAGCCAGTCTACTTGCAAGATAAAAAAAATATATATTTTTTTTGTTGTTTATTAAATGATAATATCAGCAACAACAACTAGAGATTCCTGGAGAAATTGCGAAATAGGTACAAAACAGCGAAAATGGCTAGGGTTAGTCCCCCATATGGTTTCTTACATATGAGGCTAAATCCAATGTATATGAAACAATATATCTTTACATGAACCAATGTTTATATAAATAACAAGGCTGTCAGTATTAACATGTTAAGGCATGTGCTTAATCTAGAAATAGGCATTACTATTTTTTAACACAAATTAATCATATGACCAAATTTGCCCCTGATGGCTTCCCATAGTCGGTGCGTGGTTACCCGGCTGTGAGTGATAATGACACATTTAACGCGAATAATGAGATGACTGAGGAAACAATCACCAGGTGTGCTGAACAGCAACGTTCATTATAAAAAAGCTTCTAGTTGGAAATTTGTATAAAACCAAAATTGTGGTGGCTAAGGCTCTTGATTGTTCATTTTTGGCTCTGAGAATCCGGGTTTGGACCCCACCACTGGTTGGTTGTCACACCTCACACTACTCAGCCAATGCATGCGAAATAGGTCGCATTCAAGAGATTGTAATTTAATATTTTATCTTTATTCCAACATTGCATGTTTGTAATACAAGTGAATCGGAGTATTTTTAAAGTGATTAATTGTGATTATTCACAGACTGACTGTGATTAACTAGATAAACAAAATTTACTAGATTTACAGCACTGGTAAATAACACAATATGTATGATACAAATATACAGTGCCCTCCATAATTATTGGCACCCCTGGTTAAAATGTGTTCTTTAGCTTCTAAAAACTTCACTTTTGTTCTAAATAACATAGGACCACAATGAAAAAAAAGAGAAAATTCCAACCTTTAATTGAAGTGCATTTATTCAGTGGAAAAAAAATTCCACATTAAGAAATTATTCTTTTACATCAAATCATGGGTGCCACAATTATTAGCACCCCTGATGTTTAATACTTTGTACAACCCCCCTTTTGCCAAAAAAACAGCACCCAACCTTCTCCTATAAGAGAACACAGAAAGAGGGATCTTCAACCATTCCTCTTTGCACAACGTCTCTAAATCATCCAGTGACCTGACTCCTCTCCTCTGCACTCTCCTCTTCAGCTCACTCCACAGGTGTTCAATGGGGTTGAGGTCAGGGGACTGAGATGGCCATGGGAGGAGCTTGATTCTGTGTGTGGTGAACCATTTCTGTGTAAATTTGGCCACATGTTTTGGATCATTACAGTATCTTGCTTAAAGACCCAGTGACGACCGATCTTCAGCTTTCGGGCAGAGGCCGCCAGATTTTGCTTTAAAACGGCGTGGTATTTCAAAGCATTCATGATGCCGTGCACCCTAACAAGGGTCCCAGGGCCTCTGGAAGAGAAACAGCCCCACAGCATCACCGATCCTCCCCCATATTTCACAGTGGGCATGAGGTGCTTTTCTGCATACTCATCTTTTGTGTTCCGGCATGCCCACTTAGAGTGTTTGTTGCCAAAAAGATCTATCTTGGTCTCATCTGACCAAAGAACATGGTCCCAGTACCGCTTAGCGAACTCCAAACGTTTGCGTATATGATTGTGACTGAGAAAAGGTTTTTTCCTTGCATGCCTCCCAAAGAGCTTGTTGGCATGTAGATAGCGTCTGATGGTTGTTTTGGAGACTTTATGACCCCAAGATGCTATCATTGGTTGCAGTTCTTTAAAAGTGAGCTTTGGAGATTTTTTTATTTCTCTTACCATCCTCCTCACTGTGCGTGGAGGCAAAATAAACTTGCGTCCTCGTCCAGGCTTGTTTATTACTGTTCCAGTTTTTTTAAAAACTTCTTCATGATTCCTCTCACAGTAAATATGGGCAGGTGCAGGCGGGTGGCTATTTTCTTGTACCCATTGCCTGACTTGTGAAGGTCAACACACATCTGCCTTACTTGAATGGTGTGTTCATTGTCTTTCCCATGTTGAAGAGTGGATAAGAGAAATGGCCTCTGTGTCACGTCAAATTTATACCCCGGGGAAGCAGGAAGTGATAAATTACTAATTAAATGTTCCTAGATACTCTGATCAACTTTGTAAATTACTGTAGAAATGACAGAAATACTTCAATTACATTTATTTTCCAGGAGTTGTTAGGGGTGCCAATAATTGTGTAACAGGTTATTTTATTAAAAATAATTATTTGTTAGTCAGGGATTTTTATTTCCCCTTAAAATTCACTTTATATTCACGTTATATTTTTCTACAATTTTCAGTGTGACAATATGCTTCTGCAATAAAAAACTGAATTTATTTTAAGGCTTTTAAGACATCTTAAACAGGGGTGCCAATAATTATGGAGGGCACTGTACTGTATGTATGTATGTATGTATGTATGTATGTACAAAATACAGTAAAATGTTAAAAAGCCAGGATATATAGCCTAACTCCGATATTATTGTTATTGTTTACACAAAATCAATGTACAGTGGAACCTTGGATTACGAGCATAATTCACTCCGGAAGCAGGCTCGTATTCCAAAACAATTGTAAACCAAATTGAATTTTACCATAAGAAATAATGAAAACTCAAATTATTCATTTCACAGCCCAAAAAAATAAATACATCAAAATAATTAATACAATATATAAAGTAAAAATAAAACAAATTAACCAGCACTTTACCTTAAAAAAAAGTAAAAATAAATCCCGACAGATAAGTGTTTGTGCGTGCCGGAAAAGAGAAAAATCATTGGCTCAGTTGTGACGGTGTCAAAACAAGAGCCCATGCGTGTTATATGATACTTGGCACTCGTAAACCAAGACTTGCTTGTTTTTCAAATCAAAATTTATTAAAAATCTTTGCTTGTTTTGCGGAACACTCGTAAACCGCGTTACTCGCAATCCAAGGTTTCACTGTACCTGCAATGAACCCTATTAGTTTCTCAGTAAACCAAGTTGTGTAAACAGGGCAAGTATGAATTATTTCCCAGCAATGGTCATTTATGTGGGGCTCATTCGCACATGATATAACATGATCTCTCTCTCTCTCTCTGTCTGCAATACAGACATAGGCATATAATTTAACATTACAACTTTTATATTATATATTTTATAAAAATTATATAGAAATGCACAGGTCTGCTTCAGACCTGTGCATTTCCATATAATATCTCAGAAAACCTTGGTTGTAGAGATTCGCTTTTATTTGAGAGAGGAGGCTTAAAGTTTGTAGGGTGTCAAATTTGGTTAGTGTGCTCCAAATATTGGGTGCATAATGGCAGTTATTCTGTTTGGTAGTTGGATTTTAGGCAGAAAATTGTGTGTGTGAGAAATTAATTGATTCCTAAGAGAAAATATATTTTGGCTCAGGTCCCAAAAAAACTGCCTTAACTCCCCAATGAATTGACCAATCTCCTCCATTCCTTTTTGCAACACTCGTGGAAATTTTGATATAAGTCTTCTAGGGGTATGTCCTAATTTAGAAAAGCAAGAATTTTGGCGAAACTGTTATAATTTAAAATAAGACAAATTTTGCTATATCTTTCTTTTTTAATAAATACACTTTGTTTAACATATTGTTTTATACTGCAGTGAAATGCAATCATGCATTCATAGAGGTTGTTTGGTTTAATTGTCTATACAATTTGGGGGCTTCTGTTTGCATAATCAAGTTTTAATATGGCACACCTGCATATTCAGGGTTTTTTTTTATTTGATTAAAATGTTATCGTATTAAAAAAGTAAAAAGTTATTTTAAAAAATACCCTGCAATCATTGCTCATTGATGATCATTATTTAAGATTATTTTGATTTAACTAGGCACAAAGACCACACTCACCAGCTCCTAGCTGTCTCTCAATGAAGAGTGATGCATCCATGGACTGTGTTTATGTCTTCAGCCAAGAAGAACAGAGCAGTGGAAAATGGTCTGGTAAAATACACACAGTATCTGTTCATCTGCAGTTTTCTGAAAAAAAATATATATATATTTGCTTCTTGAGACCCAAATGTTCCCATATGAGGACATGAATTTTTCTCCCAACTACATTGTCTGTATATTATTGTACAGTCGTGGCCAAAAGTTTTGAGAATGAACTTTTGCATTATGACACGGTGCTCCATCGTGCTGGAAAATGCATTGTTCTTCACCAAACTGTTGTTGTATTGTTGGAAGAAGTTGCTGTTGGAGGGTGTTTTGGTACCATTCTTTATTCATGGCAGTGTTTTTGAGCAAAATTGTGAGTGAGCCCATTCCCTTGGATGAGGAGCAACCACACACATGAATGGTCTCAGGATGCTTTACTGTTGGCATGACACAGGACTGATGGTAGCGCTCACCTTTTCTCCTCCGGACAAGCCTTTTTCCAGATGCCCCAAACAATCTGAAAGAGGCTTCATCCGAGAATATGACTTTGCCCCAGTCCTCAGCAGTCCATTCACCATACTTTTTGCAGAAGATCAATCTGTCCCTGATGGGTTTTTTTTGAGAGAAGTGGCTTCTTTGCTGCCCTTCTTGACACCAGGCCATCTTCCAAAAGTCT
>QMIH01001082.1:127738-144326 GCA_003987875.1 Clarias batrachus | reverse complement strand
TGTGTGCGTGTGCGTGCGTGCGTGCGTGTGTGTGTGTGGAATTAGCCTCTTCCCTCGCCTCGTTTTACACAGTAACACTCCTCCTCCCTCTCGCCACCTCGCTTTTTAAGTTTCACAACAAACACACACACAACAGAAACACAACGGAAACCCGTTTTAACGGAAAAAAAAACTCTCTGACACTGGCGTGAGCGCAGACTAAAGGAATCACTGCTGTAAAAAAAAAATTAACCAGCACCTTAACTTTGTAAAGGATCGCAACACAGCAGAGTTTCTGTGTGTTTGTGAAACCGGGGAGGGGGTGAAAAGGCGAGAGAGCGTCTGTGCGTGTGTCGGTGTCAAATTACGCGCACACACGCATAAGAGACTAAAAGAAAGAGGGAGATGTTGATTATACAAGTAAGAGACGAGCAGAGTTTCTGTGTGTTTGCGAAGCCGTGGTTGGATGGGAAGGTGAGAGAGTGACGCTCGGTGTCAAAATAAGAGTCGAATGCGTGATACATGATATTCGGCGCTCATAAACTAATACTTGCTCGATTTTCGGTTAAAAATGTATTAAAAATCTTTGCTCGGATTGCGAAACACTCGTAAACCACGTTTGTTTGGTGTAGTGGTTAGCACTGTCGTCTTGCCCCTCCAGGGTCTGGGTTCGATTTCTGGACAGGCTCGATTCCCATATCTGTGTGCATGGAGTTTGCATGTTCTCCCTGTGCTTGATGGGTTTCCTCTCACAGTCCAAAGACATGTAGGTTAGGTTAATTGGCAGTGTCAATTCATTTTTATTTTTATAGCGCTTTTAACAATGGTCATTGTCTCAAAGTACCTTATTTTTTGGCTAAGCAGTGTATACATGCATATGTTATGCAAATTTAGGTTTGACCAAGTATAAATAATTCAGAACTTTTTTTCCTTAGGGAGAAATCTTAAGACCATTCAGGATCGTCTAAAATATAAACTACAGCATCATCTGAAGTTTAAATTTGAGTGCATTAATGAAGGAAATGCTCAGCAAGGGAATCCAATTCTTCTTAATGATATCTACACTGAGCTACTGATTACAGAAGGAGGGGATGGAGGTGTTAATAAGGAACATGAGGTGAGATTGATTGAGGAAGCATGCAAAAACAGAGACATGCACGAGACCATGATACAGTGCAATGATATCTTCAATCCTTTACCTGGACAGAAAAAACGCATCCGAACTGTGTTAACAAAAGGCATCGCTGGAATCGGGAAAACAGTTTCTGTGCATAAATTCATCTTGGACTGGGCAGAAGGAAAAGAGAATCAGGATATTCACCTCATTTTCCCACTTCCTTTCCGTGATCTGAATTTAAAGGGATATGAAAAATATAGTCTGATTCAACTTATTTATCAGTATTTTCCAGAACTAAAAGAATTCATGTCTGTTAGTTGTGAAGAAGTGAAAACGTTGTTCATCTTTGATGGCCTGGACGAGTGTAGACTTCCTCTTGATTTCATGAACAACGAAATGTGCTGTGACCTAACAAAGGAAGTCTCGGTGGATGTGTTGCTAACAAATCTCATCCGGGGAAATATACTTCCCTCGGCACTTCTGTGGATAACCTCCAGGCCAGCAGCGGCCAATCAGATCCCTCCTGAGTGTATTGACCGGGTTACAGAGGTTCGAGGATTTAATGACTCAGACAGAGAGGGATACTTCAGAAAGAGATTCAGTGATCCAAATCTTGCTGATAAAATTGTTACACACATTAAGTCTTCAAGGAGCCTCTACATTATGTGCCATATACCAGTCTTCTGCTGGATATCAGCTACAGTTCTTGGCCAAATGTTGGGTAAAGCAGATATAGAAGTGCCTAAAACTCTGACCCAGATGTACACCCACTTCCTCATCATTCAGACACATTTAAAGAACAAAAAGTACCATGGAATGATCCAGGAAGACATTGACCTTACAGAATCTGACAAGGAGATGATTCTTAAACTGGGTAACCTGGCGTTTCTGCAGCTGGAGAAAGGAAATCTGATTTTTTATGAAAAGGATCTGATTGAATGTGGCATTAATGTTGGCGAAGCATCAGAGTATTCCTCAATTTGCACAGAAATCTTCAAGGAAGAGTTTGGCTTGTACCGGGAAAAGGTCTTTTGCTTCGTCCACCTGAGTATTCAGGAGCACCTAGCTGCAATGTATGTCCAGGTTAAATTTGCTAACAACAACATAAATGTGCTCAGAAAAGATGCAGAGAACCAGAAACAAACAATAAACATGTCAGACTTACACAAGAGTGCAATAGACAGAGCAATGCAGAGTGAGAACGGGCACTTCGACCTTTTCCTGCGCTTTCTTCTTGGTCTCTCACTTGTCTCCAATCAGGTTCTTTTAAGAGGGCTGCTGTCAAAACATTGCTCGGAGAGCATGGAAGAAACAGTTGAGTACATTAAGGAGAAGATCAGAAAAGAGTCGTCAGCAGAAAGAACAATCAACTTATTTCACTGTCTGAATGAGCTCAATTACAACTCTTTGGTGGAAGAAATTCATAGTTTCTTAAGATCAGGCAGGCATTCAGAGACTGAGCTAAAACCTGACCAGTGCTCAGCTCTAGCCTACGTGCTACTAACATCAGATGATGTAATCAATGAATTTAACTTAAAAATGTGCAATACATCTCTTGATGGATATCAGAGGCTTTTGCCAGTTGTCAGGATCTCAAGAAAAGCTATGTAAGTTTCTATTTACAGTTATATCATAAAAACAAATTGTCATTGGAACATAATTGAAACATATGATTTGTTGTTGCTTTTTTGCTAGCTCTAGAGTATAATACACCAATCGCCATACAGTGTATGGGACTTAGCAGGCAAAATAGTTCAAGGTTGTTGACCCAGCTTCAAACTCCCAGATTTCAATCCAATCGAACATCTATAGAATGTGCCAGAAAAACAAGTCCGATCCAAGAACACCACACCCCACAACACCCAAAGGATCCAAAGACACTATGGCAGCACGAGGAGAACCTAAAACCTAGCTGGTTTTAATAATGTTTGTTTTCAATGTTATGGCTGATCAGTATATGCTTTGAAAAGAAGTCAGCAGAGCAAAGCAGCCCTACAGTTTAGCACAATCAGATTTAATATAAGTCCTACAGTATATGAAATGATTATAGGCCTTATACTGTAAATACTGTGAGCATAGAGTACATAATACTGTACACAAGATTCTGATATTGCTCAGGTATTTCCACAAATTTGGTGGATCTGGCTTCAGTGGCACCTCACTCCTCAAAAAAATATCATAGAGCTTTTGATGGGCAAGGGTAGCTAGCAGGAAAACATTACCCATTGTGTAAGATCTAAATTAGACTACAGACTTTGAAAATTTAGGTCCCCTTGAAGCCAATGCCAACTCTCTGTCAAAACATATTTCTTCTAACAGAGCCAAATAGGCTTTTGACCTCATGTAGGCACTACACCCTCATGCACTAATTCCACATTGCACAAAATGTAGCATATTCCACAGACCCTGGCAATGTCCTCTCCTAAGTGAAATACTGTAGACAAATCATATTTGTCCATATGTTTGACACCTCAGAACAGTGGGCAGCTTATGAGTATAATGTAGTAGTCCAAGGAACAATCATAAGCACTAGCACCCCTAGTATACAGCCTTGATATGTTATCTGGTAGGGCCTTCTGAAAATTATGCTGTATTTTGATTCACATTTAAGTCACATTATAGTATTGGAATCTGACTAACATGTAATTCTTCTTTTTACAAATTCGAAAGAATCTAGCACTCTTGTAGTTTGTAGCACTCTTGTAGTTTACTTTTAATAATCTACTGTATTTTTCTGCCACTACCACTAACATGTCTGTGTCATTTATTATGTTATCAATTTGTTAAATTTTTACTCCTTTTACAACTCTTAACAGCCTTGCTGGTGTAAATCTCACAGATGAATCCTGTGAGACCCTGGCTTTGATCCTTCAGTTAGCTAATTCACACCTGACAGAACTGGACCTCAGTTTCAACAATTTAGGAGATCTAGGAGTCAAATTTCTCTGCAATGGACTCTCAAATCACAGCAAACTTGAGAAGTTGAATCTTAGCTATAACAACCTTGAGACTGCAGGAGTGAAACTGCTTTTCGGTTGTTTGATGAATCCACACTGTAAACTGCAAACACTTGGGTTTGTATTATAAGTTTTGCTTAATAAGCGATATAGCAATCAGGCAAAACATATTTTCTAAAATTGTATGAAATAATTTCATAGGTTTTCTAAAACATTTTTATAAATCCTACTTTATCTATTATGACGTATCATAACGACATTGTACTATAAATTTTAATACATGTGTCCTATTTTTGTTTTGTTTGCAGTCTGGCTGGCACAAACTTCTCAGAACAGTCTTGTGAATTAATTGCCTCGTTTTTTCAGTCTGCCAACTTACACCTCAAAGACCTTGATCTTGGCTGCAATAACATGAGAGACTCCGGCGTAAAGTTTCTCTGTGCTGGACTGATTAGTTTACAGTGCCATCTTCAAAAACTTGGGTAAACAATATTTGGTTCTTTTGTACCTGTTTGGTAATGGATAAACATACCTAAAGAGCATTTATGCAGAAAATATAAAACTTAAATGATAAGCTTAAGGTCCTGCTTCACAATTACATTGCATATACTGTATATACCAATCAGCAATAACATTATGACCATCCGCCTAATATTGAGTAGGTTAATGCTGGTTTCCGTACAAAGGTGGCAGAATACAGTGCATCACTGTTTTGTTTGCGGAAACGAGGAACTTTCTTAATATTAGGCAGATGAACATAGCATTACGGCTGATCAGTGTATATCCAGTGCCATTTTGTTTTGCTCACAATCATCTTAAAATGTATTCAGATCTTTTTTCTCATCATTCTACACAAAATATTCTACAATGACAAAATTAAAAACAGGTGTTTGTAGTTTTTTTGTTAATTTCTTTTTTTAAAAAGTGACTGAAATATGCCATTTACACAAGTATTTAGACCCATCACTTACTGTAGTACTTGGTCAAAACACCTTTTGCAGCAATGACAGCCTCAACTCTGCTTATGAATGATGCTACTGTACAAGCTTGGCACATGTTGTTTTGTAAGGTTCTTCCATTCCTTTTGGCAGAATCGTTCAAGCACAACCAGGTTGAACAGGCAGCATCAGTGGCCAGCCATTTTCTGGTCTTGGCGTTGTGCTTTGGGCCATGGTCTTGTTGATCTGTAATCCTTCATCCCAGCCTGACATCTTGAGCACTCTGGAGAAGGTTTTTGCTCAGGTTAAGCTCTTATCTGAGCATCAACTTTCCCTTTATACTGACTAATCTCCTAGTCCCAGTCGCAGAAAAACATCCTCACAGCATGCTGCCATCACTGTGTTTGACTGTACAGGTGGGGTTTTTTTTTCTCTGAGAGTCCTTCAGGTGCTTTTTGGCAAACTCCCGATTTGACTTCATCCTCGAATACTTTGGTTGGGCGGCCAGATCTGGAAAGTCTTAAAGTTTCTTGTATCCTTCCCCAGATCTGTGAATTTACACAATCCTGTCTCGTGGGTCTACAGATAAATCTTTTGACCTCGTGTATCTGTTTTCACTCTGGCATGCACAATCTATACCTTATATAGACAGGTGTGTGCCTTTCCTAGTTATGTCAAATGAAGTCAGTTAGGCACAGGTGGACTCCAGTCAGGCTGTAGTCATTAGTCAAGGACTTCTGATAGGAGTAGGATGCACCAAAGCTCATAATAAAGGTAATAATAAAGGGACTGAATACTTACATAAGTAAATGATGAGGGGGGAAAAGATTTGAATACATTTTAAGATATGGATAACATAAAATATGGCAAAAATATAGATGTAAATCTTTCCATTGGCACTGTATATGCTATGTACCTGCTTCAATACAGTACAGTGCATATAGTGTATTGAAACAGGTGTGTGTGTGATTCTCTGTTAATATAATTCAAAATTGTAACCTCTTCTGCACTTTTTGCGGCATAGCACACAAATGTTGAAACACATGAACATTGAACATAAATAATACTCTACAGGTTGGACAGGTGTGATCTCACACACAAGTCATGTGAATCATTAAAAGCAGTTTTGCAGTCACCCAGCTCATACCTTAAAGAAGTAAATCTCAGCTACAATAAATTAGGAGTCTCAGGAATCCAACAGATCTGTGAAGGACTAATGCATCCAAACTGCAAGTTGGAAGGACTGAATCTCAGGTACAAGATTGTTTGACATTTTGAAGTTGTGCTGAAACCCAAGCTTATATGGGTATCACAATAAATGCATATGTTTAGTATGTTAAGTAATATTTTGATTTCACATAGATCATAAAATATGCCAAAGGTGCCAGAATTTTTTTGGTTCTTTGGTTCTTTAAAGCATCAGTAATGAACAGAGGAAACACACAAGTGTGGATCTTCTTTGATTGTTGTGAATGAACACAAAACAACGTGACTGGCATGAACTATGACATGAATTAGAGCTTTGTAAAACATTACAGACACAGGACAACCATGAATTCAAAAAACAGAACTTGAATAGACAAACTGATCAGATAAACACACTACATGTTTTTGTATGATCCAGATGCACGTCATTACAAATAATAGTGACTTGCAGTTGTGACAGATGGAACTTATAACCTATCACCTTCAAGACACTTTACTAACCTTTTTTGGTTAACTGGGGAAAAAAATATTTTATATTAATAATATTATATAATTAATATTAATTTTACCAGTTTTTAATGTAAACATGAAACTGAATCCAATAACTCCCATTAAGTAATGGTAAGATTTATTTAGAGATTTTTAAAGGTATATAGGAAACCAATGTTTAGATTTTTATGCCATTACTCTAAAGAACCCTTACTGACTTTCATTTATCAAACAAACTGATCATCTGTATAATTCCACTTACAGTAAATGAATTGGTTTCTTTTGGATTCCAGACTTGTTGATGTTGGTATTTCAAAGGAAGCATGTGAAACACTGGCTTTGGCTCTACAGTCAGCAAATTCACATCTTAGAGAGCTTGATCTCAGCAACAACTACATAGGAGACTCTGGGGTAAAACTGCTATGTGCTGGACTCATCAGCCCAAACAGCAAACTAGAAAAACTGAGGTAAATGTTGCATGAATGAGAGATTATATGTATATTGTACCCTGATTAGCCTGTTTGTACTGTACATTGAATAATATATCTAATAAACTGTACCAACTCTATACCATATTTTGGTATACCGTACAGTACAGTACAGTACAGTAGTTAAATACATATATAAAATATTTGTTTGTTTGTTTGTTTTTTTTGTTTTGTTTTGCAAAAGCGGTGCTATTTCTATTGGTAATTAATGTGTCTCCTCTGCTATAGTCTGCACTGGTGTAATCTCACAGACAGATCCTGTACAAATCTGGCTACAGTCTTGAATACACCCACTTGTTTGATAGATTTGGATTTAAGAGACAATGACCTGCATGATTCAGGTGTGAACCTGCTTTGCACTGGTCTGCAGGACCCACACTGTACACTGCACAGACTGGGGTAAGTTACAAACTAAAATATCAGTGCAGATGCTGTCTGCATTTTATGATTGGCACTGCAAAATATTCTGAAAGGACTACTTGGAAGTAGAAGAATCTCCATTAATGCCATCAGTGTTACACTTCCTACGCTTATTTGTACTTATACTACTGCTCAAAAGTTTGGGATAACTTCACTGTAAAATGTATTGTTTTCCAATTACAAAAAAATTAGCCTGAATAGAAAAGATATCAAAAGAACAAGCTATGCTGTCATTATTAGAGTAAAAAAAAAAAAAGATTTTGATAGAAATGATGAACATGTTCTTAAGACATTGCCATCATTAAAAAAAAAAACGTTTGTAGCAATTACAGACTGGCAGATATTGGGCATTCTAGTTGTCAAATTTTTTAATGAGCTTTCACCCCATGCTACCTGTAGCATCTCACACTTAAGACAGATTGACTTGATAAAGTCTTCCTCCGTACCATATTATCAAGCTGCTTCCACAACAGGAGACAGTGCTGGCCACTCCATTACTGTCAGAATTCCGGCTAATTTTGCTTGCTTGTGAAATGGATAAAATTGTTTGTAAATTGCATGAAAATGTGTTTTTCTTTGAAAAACAAATAAATTTGCAAGTCATCCCAAACTTTTGGGCAGTAGTGTACACCTTAAAGGTTTAAATACAGGTTTAAATACATCACATTCTCTAATAGATTACAATACCTTTATTAAAACCTTATTAATTGCAGTGCCTTAATTAGTGACAAAAAATAAGCAAAAATAATGAAGCACACTGATTTTTGTATTGCTTGTGCCTTTGTCTCATTTCTTTTCAGTCTTTCAGGGTGCTGTGTTACAGAAGAAGGCTGTTCGTCACTAGCCTTAGCCTTAAGTACAGATCATTCACAGCTACGAGAGCTAGACCTCAGCTACAACCACTTAGGCGATGCAGGACTTAAACAGCTTTCTGCTGTTTGTGATGATGTACACTGCAAACTGGAAAAACTTTGGTGAGTAAAATAATAAATAGGCAAAAAAATCTTTAGAGCTTTTAGAGTTTCTGTAGTTAGGAACTCAAACACATGGACTCCAAGGCCTGGTGGAAATTCATAGTTCCCGTTTGAACTCGTACAGTATATGAATTCATATGTCGATATACTTTTTTTTTTTTTTTAATTGGGAATGTGCTTTCTTACAGTATCTTTCCGCTCAGACTAAACACAATTATCAATTATTGTCTTTAAGATTGTTTTTTTTTTCACAATTGCTGAGAGGACAGAGAAATTTATGCCAGTGAGACATCATGGTTCAACATCATTAGATAGCAACCTCATCCACTGATAACTTCTGCTTCATTGCTTGTCACTGGGCATAGTGTATTTTCACAAGCACAATAAAGTGTGATTACATATAGCAACCACCTGGCTAATATTATGCAGATCCCCTTGGTATAGCCAAAACAGCTTTTTCCCATCAAGGTATGGACTCCACAAGATTTCTGAAAGTGTGTTATGTTATATGGCACCAAGCAGCAAATCTTTAAGTCCTGTAAACCGTGGGATGCTCATATCCTTATGCTTGCCCATTTTTCCAGCCCATTGATCCGTCAACCTGTCCATCACCTCTGCATACAGGAAGGGACTAAGAGCAGGTCTTTTGTGAGGTCCCACCTCTGCCTTAAAACAGTCAGTCATACCTACAGTACGGCACACCTCACTGCTGTAACGCTGTCCTTGTACTGTACATATCTTGCATCCACCTTCACATATAGTATTTCTCTGCCACTCCTGAATTCCTCATCCAATACCACAGTTCACGTCTGGGAACCCTGTCATGTACTTTCTCTGTCTTTCTGACCTTCCCTATACTTCTTCATCAGTATCCTCAAAGCAAACATGGCATCTGTGGTGCTCTTTCCTGACATGAAGCCATACTGTTGTTTGAAGATTGTCACCTCGCTTCTCAAACTAGCTTCAGCTACTTTTTCCCATTACTTCATGGTGTGCCTCATCAGTTTTATGCCTCTGTAGTTGCTACAGCTCTGCACATCTCCCTTGTTCGTAAAAAATTAGAACTAAACACTTCTTAACTCATCAGGCATCCTCTCACTTTCTAAGATTTTGTTAAATAATCTAGTAAGCAACTCCACTGCCAACTCTCCTAAACACTTCCATTCCTCCTTATCTTCCTTTCTCTGTCTGAATGTCATCCCAAATACCTTCCTAGCTGTCTCCCTTACCACTTCTGCAGTAGCTGACTAGTTGTCCTGCGTCTCTTTACCACTATCATGCAACTGTTTCACTTCTCTGAATTTCACACAAAAATCTTTATTTTTCAACTTTCACCATCTAAAAGTGGGTTCCGTCCTCACTCGCATTTTTTTCTTCTGTGCCTCAAAAGTTATCCTGAAGACCACCATCCGATGTTGTCTAGATGCACTATCCCCTGCAACCACCTTACAGATTGCATCTCCAGCACAGCAGAGTACATCTTCCATTACTCTTATATGTCATCATGTGCTCCACTGTCTTCTTAAAATATGTATTCTAGAGTGCCATTTCCATACTTTTTGTAAAAACTACAATAATCTGTCCTTCCACATTCCTCTCCTGGACAGCATACGGTACCTAATCATAACCTCCTCATCACCTGTGTTCCCTTCTCCAACATGACCATGAAGGTCAGCTCCATTACAAGTCTTTCTTCTTTGGGGACACTCACTACCACTTTGTGTAACTCACTCCAGAAAGCTTCTTTCTCCTTCACATCACATCCTACCTCTGGAGAGTATGCACTTTTATCATCACCCCTTCAACTTCCAATTTCACACTCATCAGTCTATCAGACAATCTCTTCACATCCATTACATTCTTTGAATACTCTTCCCTCAGTGTTAAACCTACACAATTTGTCTTATTATGAACACCATAGTAAAGCAGTTTGAAACCACCTCCAAAGTTCTTAGCCTTCCTTCCCTCCGAAATGGTCTCTTGTACACACGGTATATCTACCTTTCTCCTATCATATCAGCTAGCTCTTTCCCTTTAAGAGTCATAGTGCCAACATTCAATGTTCCTATTTTAACCTCTACACTTGTACTCATCCTCATTTCCCTCTCTCTCTGAAGACGTCTGCCCCTCTCTTCTTTCTTTGGTCAACAGTAGCCCAAGTTCCACAGGTATCCTCCTGACCAGCAGTATCTGAGGCGGTCATTGTTACTCCTGGCCTTGAAATCTTTTTTATGATCTGCATATTGATTTGACAAATTTTACACCATATGCCCTTCCTGACACAACTCTCCTCATTTATTCAGGCTTGGGACTGACACTAAGATTACCACCTCTTAGTGGCATACAAACCTACAAGGCTTGTGCAACCTCAATATTTGAGTTAAATCAAAACGTGTCACTGACTGGAATCCTATTTAACATGAAATGCACAAAAATATATGTTTGATGTGTTGAAATCAACTGTGTTGACATTTTTTTTTAAATACAGTACCATGCCAAGGTGGAAAATCTAAGAAACAAAAACATCATAGCTATGGTTTATAGTTTTAATTACAGCTGTTTCAGTTTAGTTAGCTTTAGACAAGCATAAATTTCACTTTGTAAAAAGGACCTTAACTGCAAAATGGATCCATTAAGAACACATCTCCTAATGAGTTTATGTTCTTTTTATAGTGTAAACCATTGTGAGGCTTGCAGAATCAAACCAGGACTAAAGAAATGTAAGTATGGAATATGTTGTATATTTGGTAACCAAGCAAGCAAAACTATTTATCATCATGACAGATGTCTTTTAACATAAGCAGTCTTTACTGTTTTCTAGTTAAGTAATTCATTAGTTCTTGTTTCAACTCCCTTTCAACATAAAACCTTTTTCATTTTCCTATACACAAATAATAATAAGACACTGTTTTATCTGTTGGTTATTTTTAACCAACTGTTCTGGGCCACTCTTTCCACAGATGCTTGTGAGATTACCTTGGACCCAAACAGCGCACATAGGACACTGTCACTGACTGGAAACAAAATGGTCACAAAGACAAAAGGCGAGCAGCCATGTCCAGACCACCCAGATCGATTTGAATACTATTGCCAGGTCTTGTGCAAAGAATCCCTGATTGGTGCTCGCTTCTACTGGGAAGTTGAGTGGACGGGAGATGTAGTGTACATAGGAGTTACTTACAAAAGGATCAACAGAAAAGGTCGTGGCATAGACTGTAAACTGGCAATGAACAACAAATCCTGGATTCTGTTCTGTTCTAATGACTATGGCTATTATGTCAGTTATAATAGTAAGGAGACTGTGTTACCTTCTCCACCAAATCCTTCCAAAAGAATGGGTATTTATCTGGACTGGATTGCTGGCACACTTTCATATTTTATCATGTCTGCTGGCAGGCTGTATCACATGTATACATTTCACACAACATTCACTGAGCCTCTATATCCAGCCATTAGCCTCTATAACTACAATGACACTGTCAAATTGTGTGAGCTAGTATAAAACATGAGCATGTCTCAAAGCTTTTTGTGTATGAACTTTTTTTTTCTCCTAGTCCTTAATTAAAGCCAATGATAAAAACATTACTGTTTTCTAAATAGTAAAATAGCTACCAAGGTAAAACAAAACAAATTGAATAATTATTTGAATATTTAAGGATACCACCTTACTGCATAAGTGAAACTGGTGTTTCTGGTTCTCATCTGGATCACATGTATGATATTAGCTGCCTGTTCAGTTCAGAATTTCATACATTCAGGCATACAGTGTGCTTTTCAGCGTACCTGCCATTTATTTAGGTGTTACAAATTTTGTAATTTTACTTGTTCCCTTAGGATGTTCCCTTACTAAAGTTTCACAGTAGGTTAAAACACAAAACACAAGGTTGTGCATGTGTTTTTATGGCCATTACTTTGGCTTTATTATTCAAATAACTTATTATTGAAATAAACTATGATAAACCATTTACATTGATTTATGTGTTTTTATAGTATAAAAATCATATCATATTTATAATAATACTACTTAATGTAATAGAAAGTAGATAACAACTCAAACACATGGTTGTGCTTTCTGTTTTTTTTCTTGAGTGTCTTGTAACGTTACTTTCCCATGATGATTTTTTGTCATCAAGCTGCAGGTTTATTCTTAATTTTCTTGGTTTTTCAGGAAAAACCCCTTGTTTCTAATTTCTTCATTGAATATATCATCAAATGAAAAATACATTTTGAAATTAAAATCAAAATAATATATACTGACTATCACAACTGTGTTGGTTATTTACAATAATTACAAATAATATGTAATACGGAAATAAATAGGATGTGTATTGTAAAGGAGTGTATTACATATTTTTTTTTCCATCTCCCAGAAAATAGATTTTAGAATGAGCAAGAGCATACTGTTTCATCTTTGCTCGTACAAGGTGGACGCTCTTTTCTTAGTGGATGGGGCTTTACATTTAACCTCTGTGGAAATAATTTTTTTTGCGTTTTTTTTTTTTTTTTTTTCCACTGCATTTTTCTGTTGTCCATGGTGGGGTTAATGGCTGTAAATTTGTTTAACAGGCAAATCTTTCCATTAGCATTTGATAATTAACATTGATTGGATTAGCTGCTACTCTGTACTGAGGCCATATTTGATGAGTTCAAACTTCCTGTTTACTTTGTTTTCTCACAGAACATAAAAATTGCTGGATGAGTATGGAATAAAATCACTGTCAAAAATACCATCAAAATCTACCGTCAAAAATTAAAAATACGTCATCAAGGCCACATGCACAGGCATTAATATCCGAAGGAGGAGGAATCGATACGGCGCATGCCCCCTGCCACCGTATTAAACTCCTAAAATCTTACCTACTATAGTTAAAACATCTCTGTAATTTTACTTCTCTTAAACATGTAAGAATCTGTGAAAAAAAGAAAACTTACCTGAGACGATGAGAGAGCGCTCAGCTGCTGATCTGCCATTTTGGCGCCGGTGGTTTAAAACGGTGGCAGAATCGATTCCTCTTCCCTTGGATATTAATGCCTGTGCATGTGGCCTTGATGACGTATTTTTGACAGYGKTYTAACACACTACATTCATAGGCGTAATTTCGCAATTCGTCCGTGTAACAGAGGAGACGTAAAAACGAGTTTAGTGTCTGTAAGCGGTCAGAGTCATATATTTCAGAGTTGTGGCCGTAGATTTTGGAATCCAACTCGGACAAAACACAGAATTACACACAAATCTTTTTTTTACACACGATTATTTTTGACAGTGATTTTATTCCATAGATGAGTTGAAGGATACTAATGATATAATAGACTAAAATGTGTTTTCATGTAAATGCAAATACGAGGGTGGTATCAAAAATGTTTCAGCTCTGTACAAATTCTCAATGCACAATGCCATAAATCGTGAAAAAGACAATGAGCATGCACTTAGTCGAGCTGTGGACCTGGCTCACCATTTTCAGTCACGGAGATGATGGGCTCCTCCATTGTGAACACTGTTGCTTCATCTCAGGGTCGTACCCATACTCCCTAGTTTCATCACCAGTAATGATCCTTGAGATAAAGGACGGGAGTTCTTGGCAGATTTGCGCTGCTTCAACATTTTCGGGGGTTGAGCTCGTTGAAGGTCTTCCCAATTTCTCGTTGTTTTCCAGTGATGGTCTTCCACTCTTGAAGCGCTTGTGCCACTCAAAACACCTCAAACGACTCATTGCAGCACCAGTTCCACAGCTCCCAATGTACACAATCTGTTGGCATGTTACAAGACTTGTAACGACACAGGTCTCACGACGGGCAGAACTGCATGAAAATGCTTTGCACTGTTCAGAACGGGCAGATCCGCAGGCTGCTACCACGCGGAGTTCTGAACAGCCAAAGGCGTGGCCAATTATAGACACACGGTTGCCAGGCATCATCTGGGTTTATTTAAGGGTCCTGATACCTCGGCACTTCGTGCGATCATTTAGGTAGCACCTATAAGTTATCAGGGCCAAAGAAAAGAAAAGGGGAAAAAAGAAAGATAGAGAAGCAGCGCACAGAAAGACAAGAGATAGAGGCAAAGACCCAGCCTCTACCTCCCTAAGACGCCGGCAAGAGAAAGAGAGAGAAAGGTACAGAGAGTGTTTTAGCAGTTATAGCAGTTTAGCGTGCGCTCTTATATAGTATAGAAGTACAAAAAAGAAACAAACCCCTCTCTCTCAAAATAAATCCTCGGTAAGGGCGAAGGCCCAGAGAGGATATAGTTATAGAGTTTTATAGTTTTATAGTTTCCAGAGCCCCGTCCGTTCTCGCGTAGACTGTTTATGTTGTGTTTTCAGTTTTGTTTTGTTTTCTTTTAAGTTTCTTAATTAATAATCCCACGCTGTCTCCAAACGGGATGGTCTTCCTGTGCCTGTCACAAGCACTCTCACCACCTCCTATTTAACTGACCCCCTTTAAAGCCCTGCGTTACAGCTCTTATAATATTATAACATCTCGTGGGGCCGGTCTCCAATCCGCACCACGTAACAATACTAATCTCAAAACTTCTTGATACCCCCTTGTAGCCAAGGTGGTTTAAAATTAGAATCACTTAACAAAGTAATATATAAGACAATTTGCACCTTTTGCTGTTATTTCTTTTAGGGAGCCCAAAATATTCGGAAGGTCAGTCACAGGATGGCTGTCCAGGTATTTCACACTTCACACAGAAAACCAAAGTCTCATAGAGAAGATCACAAGAGCTTTACAATCTGGGCGACCAAAATCTGATATTCCAGGTGTGTAAACACTCTATTGAGGAAAATGTTTCCTCATTTTTATGGGTGGGAGAGGGGGTGTTGGGGAGATAGTTGTACTGGTACTGATGAATGATGTGGGCCAATCCATCCATAAACATATACTGTATAACTAGAATGTCAAACTGTGTGAGGCAGTATAAAACAAAAGCATGTCTCCAAACTTACTGAAAATTATGGTGTGCCATAAATTGAGTCTTTTTTAACAGTAGATTTGAGATACTGCAGTAGGCAAAGTATGTCCCCCAGGTCATAAGCTTTTATATCCCCCAAATATTTTTACTTATTTCATGGTAGGCTGTTGACAGTGTCTGGAGGGTTCACTGTCAGCCTACCATGAAATAAGTAAAAAAAAAAAAAAGCACTTAATATTGGCATAGTAAAAAGTTTTCTCAGGAAATTGTTCACATTTGTAAAACTTTTGAGAATGAACTAAAACATCATTTAATATTATTAAAGACCCCACAAATAATAATCTCTAAAGCACATTAAAGTCAAAATTCTTGAGGGATGTATTGGGGTTTTTTTTTTCTCTCTCTAATTTAGTTGTGTCCAATTTCTCCCCATCACTAGGGGGCTTCCACATTAAGTTACTACTACCACTCAGTCGGGAGGGCCGAAGACTATCACATGTTTCCTCTAAACCACGTGATGCCAGCCGACTACATCTTTTCGAACTAAAAACTAAATAAAGAAATCTTTGAACATTACCACTCAAAAATGACTAATTGCAGCATCGCCATAAACTTGCCGAACCATGTAGTACATCTCTGTGGCAGATTTGCCCAGTTTCACACAGAATTTCATATTCACACTTTGTTCTAACTTGCTGTAGTTATGCTAAATTCATATACAGAACATATCTCACCCAGTACGCCTCCGTAAAATGCATCCACATTTTAGCTGTTAATGCATCAATTCTGGGACTGTAGGAAAATTAAGCCCTTTTGGTATGAGGTTCAAGATGTGGTTCATAAAATACTGGCTAGAAAACTCACTTTGTCTCCAACTATTTACATTATAAATTTTAAACTTCTGTCACGCTCCGGGGTTGTACGAGGCATAAACGCAGGAGGATCCAGGTTTTTCAGGGAAACGATATCTTTATTATAAAACATGTAAACACAAAACAGGGGAATAAAGAAACAAATATACTTTAATAAGAAAAACGAAACTAAAACACGTATAAACAAACCAGAAACATCCATCTTCTCTTAAACTCAATTGTAACAAATGCAAGACAA
>QMIH01001082.1:85630-98491 GCA_003987875.1 Clarias batrachus | reverse complement strand
ACACACACACACACACACACACAAACAATTAAATCACATACACACCCGCTAAACAAATTACACCCGTTCAAATGTTAGAAGCAAATCGATGAAATTATGACTATTATGAGGCCGGTACCAGGACACAAATATGATTTCAACAATTTATCCCACTGCCAAAAAACACATATAAAAACGTATTAATGTGATTTTCTGATGTTATCACAATGACTTTGAGTGAAAGGTAAAAAAAAATCAATCATGTTTTGACATGTTTCCAGATAATTACACTTGGATGGGAACCTAACTAGTCTGCACAGTACCAGTTTGAGCAAAGGGAAGTCTGTGTGTATGTGTGTACATACCCTCTAGGGGGCAGTGTTGGTCTCCGAACTGTCCATCCTTAAACTCACAGTTGCCCAAGTCCTAATAATGAGAGAGAGAGAGAGAGAGAGAGAGAGAGAGAGAGAGAGATGTTAGTTAGATGACACACTGCACATCTGTCCGCTTATCATGTTTCATTGTGTCACATCTCTGTAGGAGTGAACGGCATGCCAAGAAATACCATATTACAACTGAATGTGCATTTTTCACACATACACATCTACATATTCAAAAGACAAAAGTCCACATTTAAACCTTCCATATTTTACCTTTAGCCTTTGTGTTTAACAATCGTTTTACTCATAATGACTGTCCCAGGCTGATCCCTGGACTCCCTTTTCATGATCTGATGACATTTATTACTGTTTCCCTTTTTCCTCACTGCATGCAMGATTTATAATCACACTCTCTGGCAACCACCAGGAAGATGACAGGTTCGATTGTTCCATCTAGTGCCAAACTAGTGACTTCTAGCTAGGGGTAACCTTGGGTTTTAAAAAATGAAGCAAAAGTGGCAAAAATCATGCATCAGTGGCACAAATCATGCATCAGTTCCTCAAATGTCCACTTCGATCCTCATAGACCGCCATGTTATAAACTTTGCAACARAAATAAAGTGTGCAGCCTGGTGGAAAACAGTTCTGGTCAAAATAGCTAGATTTTCCAGTGCATCGCAACCGTATGGGATGAACTTAGGTTAAGCCATACAGTTATGCATAATTAGATGAATGGCCGATTTGCGTGACAGCTGCAATGCCGCAATGTTAAACTGCTAGCTGGAATCGTTGTCTTTTAACTTAACAGAGGAAATAAAAAGGTTGACACAAGACCACGTTAGGGTTGGGATGATGGGAGTTATAAATAACGTATAACTTAATGCTAGTCACCTTAGCATTTTAGCTAAGCTAAAGCTAAGTTAGCTAGCTTGTGGGTGGTCAGGGGTAGCTCAGAGGTTAAAATCTCATGACCATCAAGTTGGGCCCTTGAGCAARACCCTTAAACCTCAACTGCTCAGATGTATAATGACATAAAAATGTAAGTYACTCTGGATAAGGGCGTCTCCTAAATGTTAATGTAAGCTGAGTTAGGTTCGTTGATTCCACAAAACAGCCAGGCTCCGTTTATTCGTCCAGTTTTGGATGAACCGCATATACTAAAYACCCAGTCCATCACAGTTACAGTGGTATTCTGCGTTAAACACAAGGGGAGATATTCAGCCCGTAGAATACAGATGTAAAGATAACCCCAGCAGGCCAAACACACATTGCACATTGTGCACATTGCAGCCTAAGAATCAGAGATAACAAACTCATGCTGCCAGATAACAAGAGTGTTCTATCCYGTATCCCTATTGTTAAATGAATGAGCGTCCACAGAGATATCTGCATAGAGTGAGAATGTGTGTGTGTGCCTCAAATAGCAAATGTGTTCGATACAAATTAGGCAACGAGAAAAATTACCATTAGGCATCTACACTGGTTTTAAGAAGTAAAAATCCACTGTGTATTGTGTATCTGTTGTGCTTGTGCTTTGCTAACACTAAGTTGCCTGAATAAGACATCTGACATGAAATAAGGGAAAAAGTTCATATAAAAAGTTGATAGTTTATTGCCTGAAGCAGATCACCTGATGTTCTGTTGTACATTGTTTATGCTTACCTAAAAAKAATAATAAAAATAATTGTTTTATTATTGTATATATTGTTCAATTAATAAATTTTAGTATTCACAACAAAAATCGATTAAATCTAGTCACTCATCATCTATACCGCTTAATCCTGTATTCAGGGTCACGGGGGGACTGGAGCCTATCCCAGGAGACTTAGGGCACAAGGAGTACACACTGAACATGGTGCCAAAACACATACTCATTCACACACTACGGACAATTTGGGAATGCCAATTAACCTAACCTACATGTCTTTGGTATGTGGGAGGAATACCCGGAGTAAAGCCACCAAGCACGGGGAGAACATGCAAACTCCATGCACACAGAGACGGGAATCTAACCCGGACCCTGGAGGTGCAAGACGACAGTGCTAACCGCTATACCACCATGCCGCCTCAGTGAAATTTTATTTGATTAAATTTMATTTTACATCTATAGCGCTTTGGTCATTGTCATTGTCGCAAAACGGCGTTACAGAATAAAAATTTTATGGAAAATAATTTAACTAATCAAAATGCTAAATAAGCCTCAGTTTTGATCTTTCTCTTTTTTTATGTCTATGATTATCCTATCCCAGCACTCCAACCCCTCCCTGGAGCAGTCCATGCATTCAAACCAGTTGTTTGGATATTTCAGTTTATCCTGTTGTACTTAATTAGAATAAATTTGCGAAATTGAAGTCGTTTACATACATAGAAGGTAAACGATCACTTGGCTTGCTCAAAAATGGATCATAATCTATATCACAAATTCTGTTCACCTGCTCTGCTTCAATTCCGAAAGTGCTGTGCAAGAAAACCTGAATGTGAATTAAACCCATAAGCGCAACACATCGGAAAAATCCGAAAAGAGACGAAGAGCTTCARTTAGCGCTCACATAACACACCAGAATKCTTGATGTGAAAAATGTCATTTCAGTGACTTTCACCATGTTTCTGCTACGCTGCTACTTTTTAAAAAACTGCTGACTGGATTGACGGACCGGTTCAACCTGATACAAAGGCCGCAACAGCACAAATAATCAATCATGGTGCGCTGAAGAGCATCTCAGAACCAGGGATTGTTTATGATACCGTGTGGAATCCATGCTGTAATGCTGAGAGGAAAAGAAGGTGGGTATTTGTAGTGTTCATAATAAAGTGACTAGCAAGAGTCATGTATATAAAGGAATCTGAATTCAAACTAGGTACATTTTTCATTTCGTGTGTAAAAAGGTATGACTCAGGAAGATGTGGTATGCGGCGATTAATACTCAGATGACGTACCATACCCTTTGATTAATGAACTGTGTGAGACAGCAAACACACAAGAGACCTCTCAGTAATTAATCATTATTTCATAGTTATTTTAACTTGTAAGCAGTACGTATGTGTATGAGGTGCTGAAAGACTGTGCATATGGCTATAAAATCAGTGGAACATTCTTCCACGGTGAGATGGAAGCGATTAAAAGTTAGCAGCTCTACAGGGAAGGATGAGAAACCAGAGAAACGGAGATCGTCTGTCATGGAGCTCATCAGGAAAACCTGCACCACAAAAATCCAAAACCACACGCACCGACTCATGAATCCCGACCTGTTCGGTGTTATAAGGTGTATTGGGGGGAAGGCGGGGGGGCTGACTGAATGCGCACATAAATATATACACTCTTTCACGGCATTCACACTAGAATAATGATTGAGGAGACAGAATGAGATGCTTTCTCAAACTCCCTTTCTGATCAAGTTTATAAACAGTAAAGTACAATATCAAGTTGGGATCACCAGGGGCCACACGGTACAAAATTATCACGATACTCAGATACTCATACTCAATACAATTCAATTTGTATTGCAATTCTGTAAGTTCACGATTTTAGAAATACAGTGGAACCTCGGATTGCGAGATTTTTAATCAGAAAAATCTTTTAATTTTTCTTTTAAAATTTTTAATCAGAAACCGAGCAAGTGTTCACGAGCGCCGAGTGTCATGCATCACGCATGCGACTCTTATTTTGACACCGAGTGTCACTCTCTCACATTTGGTTTACGAGTGTTTTGGAACATGAGCCCACTTCCGGAACGAATTATGCTCGTAATCCAAGGTTCCACTGTACCCCTTTTCAATATATATAGATTTTATAAAACTTCTAAACAAATTTAGTGATTAGCTGTTAGTAAGTCAATAATTTAGGCTGCATGTACCCTAACCCACATGTATGATTATAGAGGAATAGCAACATTTTACCACTTCAAATGCAAACTAACTGAATAAATTCGTTAATTTTTAACGGTTTGGCAATCCATGAATTGCCACATAAAAGTACTGTGGAAAATATATAACAAAACCGCTTATTTTTCCCCAATATCAAGCATGTAGAGGGGGAAAAGATCTCTTCAGGCTTATAAAGAGATTGTAAAGAAAGCTCTACAAGGAACAGCTCTACAGGGGAGCTGGCAGAGATCAGAGATCTGAGAACAAGGGTCACAGGTCATCAATGGGGTACTGAGTGAGGAAGACCGGACATTTGGGACTGAAAGGAAGACAAAGGATTACATTTGGAGGAGGAAAAACACAAGGCGGTAAAAAGGGCAGTGCATGAGAAAAGAAAAGGAAATGGAGAACAAAAAGATGGTTTTCTTTAAAATAGCTATAAAAAAATACACATACGCATTTGTGAATAAAAAAGAACAGAAAAGAACACCCCACCATGAGCAAAATCAGCATGGCTATAAAACAAGTCCATACTCTTTTATATATATATTTTTTTTTATTCATGTATGGACAAGRCAGTTTCTTGCTGTATTACACCATTCTCTACTTACAGTAACATAATTAGATCAATTAATTAATCAAGCACTGTTAAATTTGACTGCGAGAAAGAACAAGAGACCGAACGAAATCAGAGATTAGTTTATGGAAAGTTTGATAAGTCAGTGTGCAACAATGAAAGGGAAAAAAAGAAAATGCTGGAAAAAAGAAAAAAAAAAAGATTGAACCTGACAGAAGGGAATCCAAAGATTCAAGTGAAAGAGGGAACATTATTTCTATTATATTTAGGTCACTGGGATTTGACAATTTTATTTATTTTAAAAAATGGGGCAGTTTTTACATTTATAGTTATGTTTAATGTTATACATCTGTAGTTCTCATTTTTGTTATAAAGCTGTTTTTATCCACTAAGCCCTCCATGTTGGAAATGAAAATCAAAAAGCTTCCATTCTGATTGATATTGTGCTGACACTGGAGACTCCTTAAAAAAATGCTGAGAAAACGTCTTAAATTCATTCAATTCGACTTATCATTGATATGAACGTTTTAACATTTTTAAGTCTCACAGGAAAAGATTTTTCTTTCCCAGGGAGGAAGGAAGTGAGTGTTTAGTCCCAGTCTGTACTATAATATGAGTTGAACATCCTGATTTTTGTTGATTCAAACTGATATCGCAGATTTGCAAAACATATAGTTAAAACTGATATTCTCCATTCTCAGTTTTTAAATTATTTACATACATAATATAGTTTAGAAAAAGATAAAAACCAAAACTTTGCTGTGTCTGATCCAGGCTGTTTATTCTCTATCTCTGGATTAAGTTCTCAGTCTAGACTTCCTGATCTGACATCATACAACATGGCTTATTAATAAATTAACAATTAATAAATTATTAATAAATTATCTCGCATTTCTGAATTTGTTTTTCTTATTTCAGCATAAATGAGTGTCCCACATGGACTCCCTGAATAACTTTGTACATTACGGAAGAGATAATGTATTTGAATAGGTGTATCACTCTAAACGTGATCTACAGTACTGTCAGAGCTGCTTTTTTTTTCGAAAAACGCAGCTTTTACATTCTATCAATCGGATTACGGAATTCAAGAGCGATGAGGTTGAACGTGGAACATCATTAGAACTGATTTTGGTTTTTCTTTTAATACACAAACACACATCAGAGCAGATATTTGGCACTGCAGACAACCACAAGCTCCATCGACAATGTGCTGCCCATATGTTTAATTAAGAGCAGAGAAAAACAAAGCCCTAATTCCAGCAGAGGTCTGTAGCTAATAACCAGGAAAACAAACCCAGCAACCAAAACGAGCGACGTTAACAAAACCGCGCACAACAAACAAACCGACGTGCATTTACGAGAAGTGATGGATGGTAGAGAAGCCATCTGGAGTCGAAGCGATGAATTCTTCATGACATGAAAACGCAATAGTCCTTGTATTCACGTCGAAGCGTTTTTTTTCCTCCACGCACACACCCCGGGCTCGCTCACACAATGATTAACAAAATATTGTCGAGGAAAAGAATCAAGAATGGTATGCGAAGCACAAAGTGGAGTTACTTTGAAGATGACACCTTTTTTTTCCAGAATCCAGAATTCCTATTATATCATTATATAAATTATATCATTATCCATCATATTAATCAATGTTGTGATATTTTTTAATGTCTTATGTTGAAGACACTTTACCAGTCACTTACCTTCACCATCCTCTCTCTGTTATCAACAAAAACAGCTTGTTTGTTACTTAGAAAAGAAAACCTAGTCTGTCTTGAAAGATGGTTATTACAAAACACTGAAACTAGAGACTCCTTAAAAAAATGTATATTTAAATAAAATCATACCACTGTTACTATAGTAATAATTCATTATTCTGTCATMGCTACTATCATAAAAAAAATATATCAACACTTTCTGGCCAATCAGAATCCAGAATTTAACACTGCTGTGATAAAATTATGTTTGGCACAATTAAAGTCTTCAGAGTATACACAGTGCAACATGCAGCCAAGACAAGACCCATTAAAAAAGAGATATGATGATAGATAAAGATACAGAGATAAAGATAAAGAGATTAAGATACAGAGATCTGTAATGGATGCCTTGGCCTGTCTAGTAAAATATTTTTAAATTTGTACTAAACGCAGCCGGGATCTTTCCCAAAGTGAAAGATCCACATTCATATGCATAATCTGAACAGACACCAGAAAATGAAAGGAAGAAAAGCTTAGAATAAAATCTGGTCTCTAATCCCACACGGTGTTCTGTACTACTATGGTTGTTAAGATTTGCTTAGAGCTTGTCCATCTGAGTATACATTTATTAAGAAAGACTTCCTAAATCTGACTTCCAAACAGAAGAATAGAGAGTCTAGTGCGGGAATAATTGCTTAGAGCTGCTTTAACATAAATGATAACAGTTTGCTTCATGGACGCTCCACAACGTTAAATTTATAACAATTAATTAAATGGGTGACATCACAGATGTCAACTCCAGGATCCACCACTCTGCACTGGGATCCATCACACCATCACAAACAGCACACTTTTAAAATACCGTATACAGTACAACGATATCGTGAACATTTCTTCAGCCGTACCACCAACAACCACACCATACCTTCAGAGTTTTATTTTAAAACAATCCCATGCTGAGGAATTTACGCTCGAACAGGCACTTGTACTGGCTCAGCATGTGGATTGATGTGGTTGACTTAATTAACAGCACCAATTAAGCAACTCCAATTAATCTCCACGTAAAAGGACACAGACACACGTGCATACACTCTCACACATGGATTTTCCTTTGCTCCTTTTATGACTCTCTCCAAACATGTTTTTCAAATCTTCACATAATGAAACACAGGAGGARGTTTGCTGATATCTCTGTCATTTTCAACTTGGCTCGAAATCTCTGATTTTTGCACGACAAGGAATATTAACGCATGTCCATATGTGAGCGAGTGCACAACCATACTGCTTTTTGAACAGTTTAACAGCACGGATGACAAGTGCAGTCGTTTGTTCTGTCCATACAGAAAGTCATTATTATTATTACTGAGAGGTTTGTGCAGACCCTCGATGCTGATATGGAACCAATAATCGACAATGATTGTAGTTCCTTTCTAAGTTACCCAAACAGAACCGTCTGACTGAAGAATGTCTTGTGAAGACGGTCAAAGCTCTTGCTGGAACGTCAAAGGGACGCCAGTAGGATGAAAAGAAAACACGAAGAAATCCCTCGATCCGGTGACCTGTAACTGGAGAGGCGGTGAAGCCGTCTTATTGGCTACACAGGAAACTCGGCTCCGACTCAAAACCAGATGTGATCGACTTGAAGACAAGAAGTAGGGTGTGGTGTGGTGTGCAGACTTTCATCATTTTTTTCAGATTTCCTTGTTTAAACAAATAGGGTTAAAATAAAAGCAGCAATGTAAATTGGGAATCAAGGAAATCGTTATGTTACTTTTCCTAATTCATGGTAAAAGATAACAGAAAATATGTGACATTCATGCACAGTATATCTACATAAATTACAGCACCAGATTTACTGATTATTGCTGTTTCATAGAGCTGTTATAAAAATGTTATCATAAGTCACAAACAGATTTTGCCTTTTACAATAAAAAAAAAAAAACATAACAATTTTCACAATATCTTTGTAATCTATGGCGTGGCATGCTGTTTAGGGAAAATAACCAATTCTGTAGTCCCACTTTATTCCTCTTCCACGACAGCGATTGAGCACTCAATTATTTTTTGTTTATTGAAAAACCAACAACCATTTCTCTTGGGTAGAAACGTACAGACTCTCAACGCCATTCCTGACTCTATAAAATACCATTTCATCATTTTAAATTCTATCTACTTTAGATCTATTTTCACACGTCTCTCTACTCTACACTAAAGGCAGCCTGAAACCTATCAACAAAAGGCCACAATGCTGTTTGCACTCACAGCATTGCTTTTTTTTTTTTTTTTTCACCCTGAGGTCAAAAGTGAGGCAGAACTTTGCCTTGGCAGCACATAAAGCACTCAGGAAGCTCTTTGGTCACACTGAAACAACAGCTGCGCAGAGAGCGGGGGTCGCAGAGGAGACGGAGACTCGGCCCTGCCTTTTGAAGTTTCACTAAGCCCTAAATCAGGGCGTCATCTGTGCACGGCTGGACTCACACACACGCGTCACTGCCAGCTTTGTTCATATATCAAATTGCAGCAGCGTATTCGCCTGTGTCCTAACCTGAGTGCTTGTGTAATAATCCGCTGAGAGGGAGACAAGGGAAACCGAGAGCTTTGTGTTTTCTTCATTTCAGCCGTAGTTCCCGTCTGCATCCTATTGAGAGCGAGTGAGTGCAGCTCCAACTTCTGCCTGAATGAAAATCTCTCCCAGATGTTAGGGGCCCCGTTAAGAGCCCTTTAGCCCCTTTTCCTTGCACACTCCAAAAATAAATGTACCATACTGTTCTCCGAAGCATGAGGAACTCTCCAAAGCATTTTAAAGGAATACGTTTAAATCCAAATGCTGAAGACCTCAGTAAGTCCACAGGCCGCTGATATTTAGCAGTTAAATCTAAGGTTTATTCCAAATTGAAGATTTCAGCTGTCATTCAAAAAAATTTTCTTACCAGGGGGTTTTTTTTCTTCAAAAAATGTGTAGGTTTTAGAGGATGTTTCAGAAAGGCGTAGGTAAAACGAGTACTTTTCAGGGTTTGTTTCACAAAAAGAAGGTTTTCTGAAAAGCACAGTTAAAATGGTAGGTTTCAGGGGTTGTTTAAGAAAAGTATCATTTTCAGGGGTCATTTCAGAAAAGCGAAGATGTCAGGGGTCATTTTAGTAACGAGTAGTTTTCAGGGGTCATTTCAGAAAAGTGTAGTTTTCAGGGGTCATTTTAGAAACGAGTAGTTTTCAGGGGTCATTTCAGGAAAACTTTTTCAGGAGTCATTTCAGAAGAAGCGTTGTTTGCAGGGGTCATTTCAGAAAACAAGTAGTTTTCAAGGGCCATTCCAGAAAATTTAGTTTTCAGGGGTCTTTTCAGAAAAGCACAGGTTTTAGGTGTCCTTTCAAAAGAACGTAGTGCTTAGCTGTAGCAAAAATCCTGAATGATAGGCTAAACATCAGTTCTGATCTTTCAATTGTGTTTTTGTCCGTTGGATCATGACGAGCTGTATGAAGTTTTCCATTATTCCATAATCTTTCCATTATCCTTTGTACTTCTTAACAGTTACAATCCTTCCTAAACTCGAATCAAATTTTCCAAACATGGCTATTCCCAACTCAAATGTCAAACATGAAATATGTTATCTCTTTAGAAACAATAGAAGTATAAACAGCCTGGAAATCCTTGAAATGTGTGTTTATGTTTCAGAGCTGTGTGTTTATCAGAGGGGGGCAACATTTCTACAATACCACTTCCTTAGTAGAGAGACTGCATAATGTTCACAGGAACAGAGCTCTGTTATATTTGCTTATATTATATATGCGGTATTATATTTGGATATTTAAGCCATCAGATGAACCTGTACAAAACTTTATACTTTATTTTATGCCACAATCATTTATTTTACATTTGCTGCCACTCCTCATATAGAAAAAACAGCCTGCAGTGAATTATGGGTAATAGTTTCAATCTAGTCAAATGGTATGAATTAATGCTTCAAAAAAAATTCACGTTTCTGCTTGAGGCTCATGTTTTGGGGCAGAACAAACGGTTGGATAAGTCACCCTTATTAAATTACAACCTAACTATTAGGGAGGGTAATCACCAGGGAGCATCCAATATGATATTATCATAATACCCAAGTGTCAATGTAATTTGATTTGACATGCTGTTAGTATCACAATTATCTTTTTTAAAGGTTTTTAAGGTCCCCTTAAAGTTTTAGGCTCCCCGGTYTGTGGTTTTTCTCTGGGTTCTTCTGTATCCTTCAAAAAAATTATTCACATTTTTACAATTATTTAGTACTAACATGAAATGGCCTGAAATGTATAAATTCCTTGAAAATATACTTTTGTAGAAAATAAACTGTTCCCATACAAAAAAAAAAAAAAAAAATTTTTTTTCAAGTTAATGCTTTTTTTTAGTTCAGGGAACCTAATGAACTGGAGTGTGGAGCAAAAGATTATCAGGAAAAAGAATAAACAATTTGTGTAGGACATGACATTCAAACAAACACCAGGGACTGGCGTCTTATTCGTGGTGTATTCTTGTCCCATACATAAAGTGCTTCCTAAAGATAAAAAAAGGAACTGTAAAACATTCTAGTGCTTTTAAAATTCGGAATGTCACTGCTTGTATTTCAGCAGGGAATTACAGAAGCGTTTTAGGTGGAATATTCCTGATACAAAATACAGACCAAACATTTAGGACTTTTCTATTATCTCCTAACTTTAAGAACATATTATGCAAAGCTGGGAAATCATTATTACTACCAATCACGACATGAATCACAGCTCCTGATGTCCACAGTTCTGTAGCATTTTGCTTTTCTAATACATTAACGTTTTCACTCGTACAAATATTTAAAATAATGACTCTCTGTTTGTTTGAAACAGTTGCTTTTCCATCCCCCCTCCTTCCCTGTGTGAACAACTGTGTGTTGTTCAGTCCTGCTTGGACCCTGCGGTGATCCACAACGTGCATTGTGGGTGAGCTGTGAAGTTCCTCACGTGGGTCAGAGGTCATCACTGGGTCAACAGATAGATACGCACTRCACAGAGTTGTCTCTGTAGGCTGGACATGGAGGCGCGTGGGAAAAAAAGCTGTCTAACTGAACTAAGCCAAGCATGTCAATGCTGAACACGCTCGACATGTGCTCGGCATAACTGGGGAGGAGTAAAGGAACTGTATTGGACTTGGCCTTGTATATCACGTGCATATTTTTCTCTTGAGATTAAAGTGATGCCGAACGAAGTAAAATATTGGAAGGGACAGATCTTTTAATATAGATACTTCAAATTAAATAATATGAAGTGACCTGGAGTGGTGCAGCTGAGACTGAGACTGAGGAATTCACAGGAATCAGGAACACTGACATTTCTACCCTTGGGTTATTTTTTTTTGTATGTTTATATAGGGCATAGTAATACCGTTAACTGTGCATTTAAAAAAATATATTACATAACATGCTTTTGTATACAATATAATATAAGCATTTCTTCACACTCATAGGAAAACCCAAAAAAAGTAAGGCGGTGACTCATAATGGTGCGTTTGCTCTTCCACTGTTCAAACATCTCAGCACTGACCCGAGAAACAGGTTTTGTATGTGTTGTGTGAAATTCTGTAGTGTAATTCAGCCATGGCGAGGAGCCGAGATCAAAGATCCTCCTTCAATCTGCCTGTGCCTGCCGAATGCAGTTCGAAGTCAGGGCTACGCGAAGTGCAGCGTGTGTAAACCGCAGTCGATGATGCACACCTGCTCGCACCTGGTAAAGGGAGTGAGAACACGGAGTTCACCTACAGCTAAACAATTACAACTCGGGGATGCCAAAAAGTCTGGTTCCTCTTGTTACTTATCTGTATCACCCTTGATATTCTCTTGAAATAAAAGGAAGCTATTGGAAGAAAAAAAAAAACAGACATCTCACCTCGTTGTGACCTTGTTCGGATCTAGTCGAAAAAAAATTTGTTCATTTTCGTGTTACCTCATGTACATTTGAGTGTAAAATTTGCTCGTTTTAAGCTTCATGTTACATATTTTAGGGGATACCAAGCACACATTCCAACACAGGTCATTTGAAACATACTAGGTCTGTTCCAACTCTGATCATTACACACTGAAGTTTTAAACTATGGTTTATAGCATTATTGTAAAATTCAGGAACACATCCTTGTTTTCTGGGGTGTCACTTGCAAACCAGGGGTTCATTTTCATGGAATTTCTCATTGCAGTGTTTTAACGCAAATTAATCCAGGTTATGTATTCAGACAGTGAGATTACAAGGAATTGAAAATGATGTGCTTTAAAACATTAAGTAACTAATATTAAAGATGTAGCTTGATAAAAGATATAAGAGATAATGATTCGATTCACAAAGCTGATTATACTGTTAAAATCTATTT
>QMIH01001082.1:65688-85496 GCA_003987875.1 Clarias batrachus | reverse complement strand
CGGTCAGCAACATAATTTACATTCTTTTCTGTAAGAAACTAAATACATTTTAAAATGTCCTATAAAGTGAGATCTTATACCTGAACAAAATGCATGGCATGGTTACCACAGGATAAATATAAACTAATCAATTAGAAAATTCTCCCAGAAATTTGACTAAATAAACAAAGTCTCCGACTCACATTTGAAAAACGAAGAGCCACATACTTTAGGTGAAATTTTAAACAGAAATARAGCTCCAAAGCTGACTAAAATGCCCAACTTCTATGCCATTTTTTCTCAGGTACTGTAGACCATGGTTACCACGGCAACCATATGCCGTATAACGTGTGCCAGGCATTTGGTCAGAGGTGATCAGTCACTTCAGCCTGTCCATAAACAAGCATGATCATGTGACCAGCATGATCTCAATTTATTTGGTTTCATTAGATGCATAATTATCTAAATTTGAAATTTTCCACAATGTATTGTACAAACAGTATATATGACTCCAAGCACTAGTTAAAAAAGTTCCTAAAGTGCAGAATTTCAGGGATGTGAACTTAACCGTGGTGTAGCTCATCACATGTGAGCTAAAGAGCCAGGAGATAATGATTTCAGTGAAACAGGAGGAGACAATTGGGTTTCGCCCCATATGAGTATGTGGTGTGAGGATAGGGGTAAAGACACAGAGATGTACTGATACAGTGACATTCTTGAGCCTGATACCATCAGCCAGGCCTGTATCAACACGAAGCAGACGTTAGGATGTAATTCGCAGAGACGGAGCAGGACAGATACGTCTGCCGCTGCGTCTGATCGTCAGAAATCTGACGCAAATTTATAATAGAAGAAAACCTCACATACTGCAAGTCCATTTCTGTTCATGCACCATCAAATTGACATCTTTTTTTCAAACCATAATTTTAAAGCTGTTTATAATCTGTTAAATCTTTTAGGCATTTCTTTAGCTAATAAATTTAAGATTTAAACAAGACTTTTCACACAGTATTTTGTGATGAATTATTATTAAAGGAATTTTCAAGCCATGATATCATTTCATCAGTACATCATGATGAAAAAACATCTTAAGAAACTGGTCAGACAGGTGTGAAACCTCAGAAAAGTCGTCTTGATTGCAAAATCACGAGTTTCCTGCGCAGACAGGATCTCAATCCCCCATTTTTCCTGTCATTTTTTTTCACAAAATAGTCAAAGAAAACCCAGATCACCGTGTTCTTGAGCACGTTGGGGTGTGTTAAATGTCTGCAGACAGACTATGTGTGTTCAGCGAAACCGTCTGTTTATTTGAAGAAAGTTTGAGTGTGGAGGGAAAATCAGACGCCCGTCTGCGTTTGAAGTAAGCGCGGAAGCGGGTGAAAGAAACATCGTGGCCATAGGTGACATCAAGGTGACATAGAACAGTGTTTTATTTCAGCTGCCGTCTTCGCCGCCCCTTCGTACGGCCCCTCTCTCCGCTTTTAAGCAGGATTCTGTGTCGGAGCCATAGGTTGAGAAAGAGACGTTACGTAAATATGAAACAGGGATTTCTGCAACCACAGAAATGGCCAGTAGGGGTGTAGCGCAATGCCGCTATCTGTTTCATGCTATAAATATGCGTATTTGTCCAAGTGGGCATGGTTTAAACCAGACGGTGTTATTTTATTATAATGTAATTTGCTCCTATGCACCCATGAAATACTGGAAAAACACTGAAGCAAGAAAAGCCAGCCCTGACCAAAATGTTTGTGATTTCTGGCTTTGGAAGTTCCTCAAATTCAGCTACATAACTTGAATTCTCAACTAAAGAAAAAAAAATCCTATTTTATGCACAGGTTTGAAAAACAAAAAAAACAATCAAACCCAACAAACCAAGTGGAGCCAGATTGAAGCTATCGCAACCCATTAAATCTTTAAATGTAATAAATATATTGAATAAGATTTAGTTTTTCCTATGAGCCATAATGGCGAGAGCAACGGGATGCATCAGAGAAAGTGATCTTCTGGAAACGTCTGAGGCTGTTAAGGTTTGTATAGGACGTGCATCATGGGATTTATTTTCCACTTTCCCCAACAGACGATTAAAACATCCAAATTGACAAGCTATCATTAATCGTCCCAATCGTATTTCGCACCAAAATGTAACTATTGCACCAGAGTTGCAATGGTGCTGAGAAAAGTCCTCCACCCAAAAACCCTCCTGTGGTGCTGTGTGTCCATAGGGGGGCTGATAAACTCACCAGATGGCCTACAGTTAGCGACCATGCCTACAAAGTCACCTTTCCTTTGACAGCTGGAGCCAGTGAGTGCATCTACAAAACGGGGACACTTATGAACTACACCTGTACCTTATCACTGAAAATATAAATATATGAATCATACAGGTATATGATGAACATCAGGAGGGGTGCTGTGCTGGCGCGAGCAGGTTGGTACGATTTTCTTTTTAGAGCAGCCTCTTTGCAGCCATTCCCAATCTGGGAGGAATGTTGGATGTTGGAAGAAAACCAGTCTCCCCTTTTCCTCAGCCGCTTTGAAGCAGCATGTGTTTCAACAGCTAACCACTCTCAGATGTGTGCGAGAAGCTTTACGAGCAGAATAATGGCTATACCTACACATGTTTTGTGTGTGTGTGTGTGTGTGTGTGTGTGTGTGTGTGTGTTTGTGTGTATGCTGGAGGCCCAAGACAGGGAGGCTCTTCTCAGAGCAGCGGTTTGGAAACTTGTACTTTGGGTTTTTCTTGTGCTGTGACACTGACAAAATAAACAGTGGTTCGAGAAAGGATGTTTAAACCAAAACTATTAGACCTCGAAAACAGTGCATGTTAAATGCAACAAAGAGCGTGGTGATAGTTTCGTGCTCGGATTCAAGAAGGATATTTTTATTTTTAAAAAAATTGTAAGCATTACGAATAAAAAATCCTAGAAATAGACTGTACACAGGCTGTATGTATGATTATTGCGTCTGATAAGTGATAATTGCGCATTAAAATTTGAGATTCTGTGGCTTACAAGAATGTGCAAGAATATGGGTGGGTCCTGTTATAAGAAAATAATCAGTGCATGAGCTAGCCTGAGAAAAAGTAGTTTGTGTTATCACCCCTAAACTGATAATTTTTTTTTTTTCTTCAACCAAAGCAATTTGCGTAGTGGTTGGCACTATTGCCTTGCACGTCCAGGGTCCGGGTTCGATTCCCATCTCGGGTCTGTGTGCATGGAGTTTGCATGTTCTCCTTGTGCTTGGTGGGTTTCCTCAGAGTATTCCAGTTTCCTCCCACAAAAAGCATATAGATTAGACAAACTACCGTTCCTAAATTCCCTGTAATGTGTGTATGAGCGCGTGTGTGTGCCCTGCGAAGGAATAGAACCCCGTCCAGGGTGTACCCCGCCTCATACGCTTATTTGCCAGGCCCCCTGTGACCATACAGAATAAAGCGGTACAAAAGATTAGCAAATGAGTGAGTGAGTCTCATCCCTAGTTAATAATGAAAAATTACAGCTTGACATGTTACCAAAAAGGCACAAAATTTCTATCATGAAGGCTTGTAATATTAGCAAGTAGCGACACTGGAGACTCCTTACAAAAATTCTAAATTAGCGTCTCTTTACAGATCATCTATTACATACAACAACAAAAAAAAACAGGTGTTACTATAGCAAGAATATTGTATTAAAACAGGTGTTAAATACCTGCAATTTGCCATGCAGATGGAAAATCCGTCAGAGCTGCTGTTATAGAAAATTAATCGCCACCTTATGACCAATCAGAATCAAGAACAGAACAGCTTCACTATAACCAAGAGTACGTCACCAACTTGGTGACATAAGGAAAGAGGTAAAATATTGCACTACAAAATTAAACTGCTCGTCTCATCAAWTTTTTTTCGTAACCGGTGTCCAATTTTGCAACATATCATGTAATTAATCACATTTCCATACACTACATTTCTACTACAATGCTGATTTTACCTGTGGAAAAAACAGCAAAATCTATCTGTGTTTATGTTTCCATTTACTGGAACACACAAAAGTAGCCTTGCATCAAAAGCCAACCTGTCTAATCCTGCCCCCGTTTTTCGTTCCAGGGTTTGTTTTAACAGGAAGTCAGGTTTAGGGTGTCTGCAGCTCCGCTCTGGAGGGCACACGGCTTTTCTGGAAAGTCGACAGAGTATAGAGTTTCGTCAGGGAAAAGCTTTGAGGCTTTTGGTATTTGCTCAGACACACAAAACTGTGAATGCACTCTGAATATGCATTATCCCCTAAGCGAACAACTAACAATCAGGTAAAAGAGTAGAAGCACACGTACACAAGTCTAGGGTGACTTTAGACCCGCTAGACATTTAAAAAAAAGATTTCAAGGGGCTGAAATTTGTATCTGCCTTGTATTCACTCAGCACCTGAGCAAAGAAACGGATGTGTGCTTATACCCAAGATCAAACAGATCTCAGGACCCTATTTTCAGTCTTTAACCCCAGACTCGAGTAATCAGAGATCTCTACGTGTCTAATATCCGTGTTCAAAGAGTCTAAAGTGACCGAAATGCAAACATGAAGCCAAGACCCAAACCAAAATCAGGCTAAAATCAACCACAATTAAACTGGAACGTCTATAAGCTACCAACGGTTGATGGTTTTATTGATTATCAATAAAAAAATTTTAAAAACTGTTTTACAAAATTAGATTATTCTGAACTACAGGTTCATATCGTTTGTATAGTAACAACTCAAGTAATCAACAAGGACGGACTCTTATGGTGGACTCTGCACAAAATCTAAGACTAATCCAAAAAAAAAAGTATGTTTAATCAGCATTCATGGAAGGAGTCTCCAGTATCAGTGTTTGTGCCAAGGGAAAGTCATAGAGACAAAAGAAAGAGAGAAAAACACTGTATAAGGTAAGTTGTTTCATACATTCTAATAGAATTGAATAACAGTGTTTTTTTTTCCTTGCATAATACATATACATTTCAACTCAATTATTTGTTTGAATTGGTTTTTGGTCACAAATTCAAAACGAGCTTTCTTTAATGCCATAAAACACAAAGGCGTCTGTCACAGAAAATAATCCTTGATTGCGGGAAAAGCGGCGTCCACTTGGAAAAGAGCGTAACGAGAGAGGGGGTTGAAATGGAATCATACCTTACGCACTTGAATGTAATAAGGCTGGAGTCTGTGTGTGTTTCACTTGGCCGAGAGTTCAAATGCAGGATCGGATCCAGCAGACTTGGAAAGTTTAAATAGTTTCAGCCCAGGTACTTTTTAATTTTTTTTTTACCTACAGCTCAGAAAATCAAAGTTAACCCTCAAGCTACTTGTTGCCACAGGTGAATTATGGGCTGAAAAGTGGGATGAGCTGTGATTAAACAAACACGACAAAGCTAATTAGTTTTCATTCTAATTTCATTTTCAGTTGTTTTATTTATTTATTTTTTAATCATGGTATCCCTCCTAAAGTACTGACAGGCTTACTTTGTACTAAGATGTAAACTGAAAATTTTTGCCAAACTCTTCCTTATTCACAATTATTAAGGTGTGTGTCATTGGCGGGAGGGGGGGGGGGTTGGCAGCAGTGCATAACAATGACGTCACTTCTCCCAGAAGAAAAAAAAAACGTTAAGTTGAGTACGTGAAGCAAAGTAAGCAAACACATTCAAAGCTCTATGGGGTGAATAAATATTCTGAAAACAAAATATTCTGAAAATAAACATCCACCCACTCTCACACTAACGAGTCGAAGCACTTTAGCCATTAGCAGACACCCATAAACGCACTTTTCCTTCTTCTTCTTTTCTTTATACACACAAATCACTTTTGCTCCCCGTCACACACACACACAAACACACACACACACACTTGGCTTCCCTGTGCTGACATTAAAAGCACAGTACAGAGCTGCTGTTTGCTTTGGATGGACCGCTGTATCTCAAACATGGAGTTGTTTAAAAGGTAGAGCCATTTTTATCATGAGGAGGATTCATTCATATCTCTCTCTCTCTCTTACAGTAGAGCAGATATGGGCAGCCTCTGTACTCAAAAGGAGACTAGGAGACTCGAAAATTTGAAATGCAACGTTTAACTAGAAAGTTTTAATGGTGTGCAATGTGGTTTGCAATTTATGTCTGGAAAAAAAGGTAATTCCTCATGCTCCCAGAACCACTCTATCATAATCACAGATCATAGATGTACATTCAGGTCGTCAGCTGACTTCATTTTATTGCCACATAGCCTTGCTAAGTCTAGACTTGATCAACTGAAGCAAAACCAGATCTTAACACCGCCTCCAGAGGATTGTACTGTACATTGATCACTTTGCCTGACGGGTGCAACGCTTCATACGCTTCCCTTCTTTTTTTTTTCTTAGATTTTTCCCCGATTTTCTCCCTAATTTAGTCGTCACTAGGGGGCTCCCACATTAAGGCTACTACTACCACTCAGCTGGGAGGGCCAAAGACTATCACGTGTTTCCCCCGAACCACGTGACGCCAGTCGAACTGCTCGCTCGCGCACCGTTGGGGGCGGCGTTACACACTCTGAGGACAGCGCTATCCGCTCCCTCCGTTGCACGAGCTCACAGACGCCCCTGACTGGCTGTAGAGCCGTGATTAATGTGGGAGCACTAAGTACCTCTCATCCCTCCCCTCTCTGAGAGAGCTCGGCCAATCAGCTCTCTCTAGACCTCCGGCTACGAGAGGTTACAGCATCACTGCTTTTACCACCGCTTTTAGCACTGCGCCACTCGGAGGCCCGTGCGCTTCCCTTCTTACCCTCACACACCATCGCGCTGGGATACGGTCAATCTGAGCTCATCAGACCACATGACCTTTTTTCTGTTGCTTTCTTCACACTAAGTGCAGTCTTTACACTAGCCCTACTTCTTAGCCTTCATTAGCTAGCATTAATTTCAATTTATCCCAGGCTCTTTTAAACTCATCTTTCAATGCTGACTTTGTCATATATTATGTATTATATTATATATAACTTTATATATGATGATTATATAATAATCATCATATATAAAGTATATAACAGTACTCTGTAACTAATCAGAAACGTATGACGTTAGAAGAATGGATGAAGAACTTTAAGTGAACAAATACCTCAACTAAAAAACTGAAATAATTAAGTCTAATGAATGAAACGTGAATGTCAGGCAGGATTACCTATGTGTGTCACATCTGTGAATATTTTTTTAATGACTGTTATTATGCTATCATTAGACTTTACGAATCACGTCATCATGCATATTAAAATGTGATGCTTCCTAAACTCTATGATTAGAGACTTGCTTCAATTAACAACATGTTAACTGTGTGTACGGTTTTTGTTTTGTTTTTTGTATAGTGGCAAACAGTAGCAACCTGAGGGATTTAGATTTACAAAAGCTACGTGTGGGTGTGTGCAGCTCTCCTTCCAAAGCCGTATTCAGACTGGATTAGTTTTATGTCTGGAGGTGGGGTGAGGGATTTCCTACTATTGTACCTCTTGGCTTTTAGTCCTGTCTGAACCAAACATGTGAGCTTTTTTTTTTTTACAGAGTATGCATCTGGAAACATTCTGCCGTTTTTACCCTGCTGTAAAAAGAATGAAAAATGCTTGTGAATGAAAAGTCTATATAATATAATGCATAATTTACATGTTGATAAAGACTCCATCATATTCAGTTGAGAAAGAGAGGTTTAGATTTTTTTTCGTTGTTGTTGCTTTGGTCTCTTGAGTTTAATATTACAGATGTTATAATATAATGCTGTAAATGTATTAAAGATGTGAAGTGTTGGCAGACATGTAACATTCGGTGTGAAGGCAATGTACTGTGAAGACATCATACATAATTACTACTTTTAAACGGTGTAATTATTACTATTAGAGAAACCAATTAATATATTTATTCATCTTCAAAGACTTGTGGATCTGGAGCCTGTCCCGGGAACACTGCGTACGATGTTGGAATACACCCTGGATGGGACACCGGCCCACTGCAGTACATCACACACACACACACCTCACTCATTCACCCGTAGGGGAAATGTAAAGATCGTATAATTTACTACTTCTTTAAGACGTTAACATCTCAGAGGTCTCCTAAAGTGTGTCTGTTAATATCCAGGCCTCAGTTAATGCATTTTCATACTTCAAGCTGCCTCTAGTTAAACCTGCCATCTCAGTGTCCATGAAAATGAGCTATGACTGAGCCACGCCTCATCAGGGAAACTGCACAGCTGAACAACAAGCCTGGGGAGGGTATCTGCTAGGGGTGCTCCTATTCATCAGTCACCGATCATAATTGGCCGATAATAGCTTTGGGAGATTTGATCAGCAGTCTCAGTAATGGCCGATATAGAAAAGCCGATCAGATGACGCAAAACTCGTGGGACAATTTTTTGCGCGCTGATAAAATGGCTTCACTGGTCTGGCAATTCTACGTGTTGTGTGAAAAAAACAATACATTAGAAATCTGCAACCTGTGTAGCAAGCCAATTCCATGAGGCGGGAAGAACCCAAAGCATTTTAACACCACGAACATTTGAAGGTTAGTCACGTAAAGGAACACGAGCAGTTTTCAAAGTTGTCTARCGCTAAGAGAACGGGAGAGTTCAGCAACTCGCATGCCGCCACTCACTTAGCTGTCAGTAATACCGCTATCTCACTTACGCGGTTTCGCTCGGTGGCCGTAAGTACGATTCATCATGATTCACCATAWGTTTTGGTGTTGTCATTACGTTTCCATCTTTCTGCGCAAAAAGTTTTTAAAATATTATTTTAAACATGAAAAACTAAACGTTTAATTTTTTTTGCCGGTCCCCGCGGATGCTTGCGGACCTTGCAGAACTTCCGGCGACTCACGTCCTACTTGTCTATTATTTCATTTTATACAATCTACAGGAAAGTTGTATTTGTCAGGCTCTAAGCTGTTCCCAATTACTAACCAAGCACAGGCTGCTATGTTTTAAGTTGACGTGTTGCACATGTTGCTTGCCAATAAATACAGTTGTCAATTCATGATATTCCTCTTCTTGTAATTTCAATACTTAATTTACATTGTTGTTAGATATAGTTTAATAAATAATGCCACATGATAAGGCTTCGAGTAGACCCTGTAATCGGTGATTGGTATCGGTATCAGCCGATATAGATTCTAGTGATCGGTGATCGGTCCCAAAAATCCTGATCAGAGCACCTCTAGTATCTTCTTATATGAGGTCATATTAAGTGGAAAATCTAACTGGCTTGTTTAAARCCTGGCCAACACAAAAACATAATAGAAAAAGCTTTTTTTTCTCACATTTTTAAATTTTGCATAGTAGATACTATGCCAATCCACCTACAGGAATGTTTGGGAAGTGGGAGGGRRAAAAAAAGCCCACAGGAAACCAATGTGGAAATGGGAAGAACCTGTGAAAATGCACACAGACTTTAACTCAAGCTTACGATCAAACTGGGAACTCTGGATCTGTGAGACAACAGCCGCTCCTTCACGCCTGCACATTTCAATATGCGGTCCATTTAATACATTTAAAGCAGCCAAGAATTCCATGTCCATATGACTTAAAGCAGTTTTGATGTCATTTTAAGCGGTGTAATCCGACACAGTGTTGTGCAAACTGCTTTAAACAGGGCATAAACGTACAGGAGATATTTAAATCCTAATACRTTAGCTTTAAAAAGAGAAAAAAAATCACAGCAAAAGATGGAAAGWTCCAAGTGTGGCATCAAGTGTTGCCCAATGTCAAACATGTCCTTCCACAAACTCCCACTGCTCTTTAAATGGAGCTCATGCATGTCCTTCAAAGGGCTCAGAAAAACAAGCCCACCCTACACACTTCTTCTCCCCTCGGGTACTTCTGCTGTCCAAACCAAAGCTGGCTGTGAGCAGCAAGGCCGCACTGAAAGGCCCCGCTGTTCTGGACTCCAGCCACATGCTTTTCATTCAGACATGAAGGCTCGCAGCTCGCCTTCTTCTAAAGCCACATCCAGAAAAAAAACTGGGAGGAAAAAGGAGGGAGGGTTCAAAAAAAAAAAGAAAGAAAAATTCCTCAAAGACGCCAGACTCCTAAATATGGATGTACTTTTAGCAGAGTCAAAAGCTGTACGTGCGTTCTGGGCCAAGAGAAGCATCAGTCATGTTTTCTCTTAAGAGACAAGAAGAGGAAGAAGGCATGCCACAAAAAGGCATGCACTGATAATACTGAAATAGACTGAATGATATTCGATATAATATATGTTATGTAACACGATACATAGCTTTGTAGGACTGTTGCATTACATAACATAAATAATAAACGACAAAGTTTGTCAATGCTTCATTTCTACAACATCTTAAAATTAAAAGAGAAATTACATGACGTCTGGTCAAGCGGTACAGAATAAAAGAGCCTTTGTGATGTCTGCGTGTGTGTGTGTGAAGCTGTCACTCTTATAAAGACATGGCTAATGTTAAAGTCTCTCTCACTCACTCTCTCTCTCTCACTTTGTTGTTACCTCACATCAGGTGTTTATATAAGCCCGATGCAAACACCTGTGTTGATCTGTCAAAATCCCTGCTTTGCTCTGAACTGAATCCAAGGTGTATTGCTGAATCACGCTCTCCCTCCCTGCCCTTACTTAATAAGAGAGAAAGAAAGGAAAATAAAGCCTGTTTTTCCAGGGTGCATCTTTGATCAGTCAGCAGTAGCCCTGCCTGTAAGTTCCCGTCGGCATGTGGCTTTGTGTTTCACCTCCTGCTGATCGTTGTGGGAGGAGGAAGACCTTCTGTAAAACAACCACAAATCTCACTGAGCACCTCTTTAAGTAACACTAATTACACGACTATTATTTACGAGTGAACAAACTGGTTCGCTGCAAATACTGGCCAGGAGCGCTGTTTTCAGCCTCTAAATCCTCAGGTTATATGACTGTAGGATCTTCTCTTCCTCTATGCAAATTTCACTTTGCATTCCACTGGTGTGTGTGTGTGTGTGTGTGTGTGTGTGTGTGTGTGTGTGTGTGTGTGTGTGCGTGCGTGCGTGTGTGCGTGTGTGTGTGTGTGTGTATGTGTGGGTCTGGTTATGCTTACATGAAAATATCTTTGACACTTGACGCATGCAAACGAAGCCCACACTGGAAATTCATTTGCATTATTGTAATGCAAAACAAATGCACAGGGTGGTGTTGGGTATCAGAGTTACCATAACGATGAGGGACTTGTCAGTTCAGTATAGATAACATTTGCTCCATTCAGAGCGTGGGATGTTCACGATTAATCACTGATCGATTGGCTGTCGTTGAGAATTTCACTGATTCAACACGTAGTAATTGATCAGGTTTGTTTTGCATCATAATTCTCCGTAGCTCAGGTGCAGTATTGGACGTTGTATTTTTTTTAGTTAGTTTTTAAATTCTGTTTAAACTATGTTTAAACTATTGAGTAACTACACACTTTTCCTATAACGTTGATTAAAAAAAGTTATCCTCATCTGTCTGTCTCCACAAGCTACCGCAAAGCGTCTTGAACTTTTTTCTCTTTACTAAATAACCACTTCTCACGTTCACACTCTCTCTCCATCTCTTTCCATCACTATCTTATTCTTTCCATCTCCATCTCCGTCTGCCTCTTTCTGTATATCTCTCCTCCCCCTCTGTCTCTCTATACATCACTCTTTTCCCCTTCTTTTTCTGCCTACTTCTTTCATGCTGTCTCTCACCATATATTCTTTTCTCTCTCCCTGCATGTTTGTCTCATTTTGTCTTTCTGCCATTGTTTCATTCTCTTTCTTTCTCTTGTCTCACTCTCTTCACTCTGTCCTTCTGTCCATCTCTTACTCTGGAGGTTACTTCTTTACACACTCTCTCTTTCTCTCGTTTCCCCAGCCATGCATCCCCCCATGTTTTTGGAGCAGGAACTCACGGCGGCTGTTGGAGCCCCTCAGTGACGGGCAGCTTTGAAGTCGCAGCCAGATGACAGAGGAATGTTATCCCCCCTTCATTCCTCCTTCATAATAAACCAGATGGAGCAAGAGGTGAAACAAACAGTTGATTCTGGCTGCCTTTGTGCCTGTGAGTGTAATGAATTGCTATAGTGCTGAGGGGATTTGCTATCTAGTTGCCTACGGGTGATGAATAAACAGAAAAAAATGAGATAAAGCAAAGTGCTGGACCACCATGAGCTTTAATGTGTCTTGGCAATTATTCTACAAGTCTCTGGAAGAGTGCTGGAACGAAGAACGACATTCTTCCAAATGAGTTTTTTTTAAAAAAAAGGTTTTAATGATGGTGGTGGAGAATCTAAAACATCACTCCAAAAAACTCTCATGGCTTGAGTTGAGATCTGGTGACTGTATAAAATACATAATGTAAAACATATGTCATCTTTGGCATTGTGACATCACACAAAACATTTGGCTTATTTAAAAATCATCCTGATCAGACTGACAGACTATCCGTCACAGCACTGTGAATTTCTGCTTCCTACATAACCAAAACAAGGTTCATCTACAACTGAGAAGCTTCCTCATACGGTGTGAATGAAGCTCTCTGTTTTTCACCAACAGAGAGAGACTCAGAGTCAGACATTGTAAATCAAGCGCAAAACACACCCACTGAGARCTTTCCTAACAAGGGTGTCTTGATGTGGAGTTACCATCGCACTAACATGCTGCGGTTGTGCATTACGAGTGTGATTTCATCTGTAGCTGCCCACCTCTGAACCTCCCTCATGCCCTTTAAAATAACACTCAAAGGGATGATGCAATGCCATCAAACTCCACAATCCTGGACTGCACAGAGTGGACAGGCGGTGACGCAATCCTGCCTCCGGCTGCCACAAACGTACACACACACACACACACACACACACACACACAAACCAACTTCCAGGCTGTCAAAACCAATAGAGTAGTACTGTGTATAAAGAAACATGTGGTTCTACTGCCAAGTGTGACAAAGAACAAAACCTTGACTACACAGGCAGCCTGACATGGCTTCCCGCTGCTCCTCGAAACGCACGTACATGCTCAGATCTTGTCCATGTGATGGCGCCGTTGGTGAGCTGCTGTGTAAATGTGAATGTGGACCATCATACCTGTCTCCTGTCTCTAAGTTTTTTCTTTCTGAAAATGTCCTTTCTGTCCAAAAGTCATGTTCTAGTAGTCGGCCCGCAGTGTGTGTTTCCTATGTCTACTGTATGTTAACCTTCTTTAACTAAAGATTCTATTGTTTATATTTAACTTCTAAACATAATGAGTTTTATTAAAGTGTCATTAGTTATTAGTTATTATAAAAACTGATTTTAAATAGCTTGGTTATCATTTGTGTGCTTAATATGAAGAATGGCAGGAGTCTTCAGCGTCAGTGTCACTTCACAACAGGAAAATCTTTAAGACAAAAAGAATTTGTGCTCTCTAGTTTCTCAATAACGTAAGATGTCTTTAAAGAAGAAAGTTTTACTAAATCGGTTCACAAATGGTACTAAATCTGACAATAAACAGTCAAATGCATTACAATACATTCATTAACAAAAKAAAAACAGCAAACCACTGTGGTATATAAAGAATAATAAGCTTCAGAGCATGCTGTTACAAGAAAATAATCGACTTGAGTAGTAACAGTTCCTTTCTTCGTATCACATCACTCCAGCACAAAGCAAAGCAGCAAAGCCGATATGAATACTATAAGACGAAATGTGGTATCCAAACATATACATTTAATATCAGAAATATTTCAACATCAGAGCAAACATACTAACAAAAAGACAAGAATACTCCGGTATGAGTGGAAACACAGCAATGTGGATTGAAACATCTCAATATGTGTGAACAGAAGAATCCCAATATGAAAAGCATATCCCAGATGAAATGGCCCAGCACAAACTAAGTATTGTATAAGGAAAATATCCTATGAAATATCCCATCTTAAGCAGATATATCTAAATGTGAACAGGAACATCCAAATAAGTGTTACCTTCTGCCAATACAAAAAAAAGTCTAAAGAGAAAAATCCCTATGCAATATGACTTGAAATATCTCAGTGGGAACTCAGATATCCCAGTATGAGCTAAATATTCCAACATAAGCCAAAATATACAAATATGAACAAAAACATCCCAATAACTGTTACTTATTCCAATATTAGTAGAGATGCTTTAATGTGAACAGAAAAATTGCAATGCAAGCATAGATCTTACTAGAAATATTTCAGCGTGAACAGAAATTTGCTAAAAAAAATTTAATCTATCTCCAATACTGAAAGAGATGCTTCAGCATTTGGCCTAAAATGATTATATTGAAGTATTCAAAAGTAAACAGAAAATATATCCCAATATAAGCTATTCTGTCCCAAGTTGAAACAAACATCCAAATGCGAACAGAGATTTCCCAATATAAACAGAATTATCCAAGTGAAAACTGAGACAGAAACATCCTAATTTGAGAAAAAACACAAGTTAACTTGTCCCCATATTGGGGAAAAAGATGCTTCAGCAAATGGGCTGAAACACATTTAAATTAAAATAGTCAAGTGTAAACAGGAAAAAAAATCCCAATTAATTAAACATGACCTCAAATGTGAACAGAGAGTTCCAAAAATGAACAGAAATACCCAAGAGTGAAAAGAAAAGAGAATCCACTTTGAGCCGAAATATTTCAGGGTGAAAAGGAAAAATATATAAATCTCAATTAAATCTCATTTTCAGCTTTATTGTCCCAWTATTGGAAGAGCTGCATCAGCATCTTGCTGAAACCTTTTTTCAGTGAAGTGTAAACATAAAAAATCCCACTAAGCTAAAATGTGAACCCTAAATGTGAAAAGAAAAACCCAATTTAAGCCGTATTTGCCAACATTGGTAGAGATGCTTCAAAATCTGAATGAAACCTTCTTCCACTGAAGTGTAAACAGAAATAAAATCCTAATAATCTAAAATGTGAAGAGAATGTAAAGAGACTTCTGAAAATGAACATAAATATCCAAATGTGAAAAGAAAAACAAAAGATCCACTTTGAGCTGAAATATCTCAGTTAGAACAGAAAAATCTCAATTTAAGCTATATTTTCCGAATATAGAAAGAGATGCGTCAGCATCTGATTGAAACCTATTTACATTTTATTTAAGTGTAAATAGGAAAAAAATCCCAAAAAGTTCAAATGTGAACACCAAATGTAAACAGGGAGTTCCTTAAATGAATAGAAATACCCAAGATTGAAAAGACTAAAAAAAAAAATCCACTTTGTGCTATATTGTCCCAATATTGGAAGAGATGCCTAAGCATCTGAAACCTTCTTCCACTGAAGTGTAAACAGAAAAGAAAATCCAAAAAAGCTCAAACGTAAACTCAGACAGAAAACAGAAATTTTCTAATATTAGCAGAAATATACAGGTGTAAACAGAAAAACAGAAACATCCCATATATGTTGAAATATCTCAGTGTGAACAGGAAAATACCAATATTGTAAGAGATGCTTCAGCATCTGACTGAAACCTACTTCCACTGAAGTGTAAACAGGGAGGAATCCACAAATAARCTCAAATATGAACAGCAAAGGTGAAAAGAGAGTTCCTAAAATGAACAGGAATATCCAAGTGTGAACAGAAAAAAACCTTAACTCCCTGAATTGAGCTGAAACATACCTGAATGTGCCGTGTTTTATGCTCGGACGTCTCACTTGTGTCTCCTGCTCCTCTTTTTGAAAGAAAGCCACTGACTACAAAACTGTCTCCTGAAAAAAGGAGTTAAATTATTTATTTATTTTTATCCTCTATAACTCGTTTGGTTAAAAGACATATATTATCCATAGTTATACATGCCAGACTTACCTTCAGGGTTTTCTCTTCTTTTGCAGGCTGGAAGAGATGGCGTGTGAGCGTTACTGTATGTGAGAGTTATGTATTTGTTTGTTTGTTTATTAACACTGCATTTATATATGTTGAATTAACTCACCGTACTTGGAATGAAGTTTACCCATTTTTTAAATAAAATAAATATTTACTCCTTGTTAAGTAATAATCCTTGAGTCTTTCCGCTTTGAGATGTTTAACATTATGTTCCAAAGACAAAAAAAAAATAATTAAAAAACTCCAACGTTTATCCAAAGACGTGTCTTAGACTTATATACATTTTAATAAACTTTTTTGACGTAAGAAATATAATTAAGCCAAAAACGAGCTCCACCAGATACAGACGCATATATCCCCTGTCCTCTACGGCGCTCCTCTGTCGCTCCTAATGCCCGAGAAGCTCCGAAGCGCAACCTGCGGAGGCTGAAACACAGGCTTAATGCCAAATAACCTTTAATTAAATATAAAAGTGCACTACATAGGGCGCGCGTGGCCTTATTTCACTGCTGAAAGTAGTGCACATGAATAAAAGTTAAGGAGTTTTTTGGAGTGCGCCCTCTGATCGCGCGGATTAACACCCCGCCCCCAAACCAGCCAAAGGAACAATGGGCTCCGATTGGCTAAAGCGGGAGCGCGCGCCGAAGCACGCAGAGCCCCCCAGGTGGCGTCTCACGCGCTCTCCCTGTGATTAAAAGAGTTGCTGTTTGAATGTGTTTTTTAGGGGGGCATACACTGGAAACATCAAAGGATCTGTCTGAAATGTGAAAAATCAAAGAAATATTCGTTTTAAAAATTATTATTAACAATTATATAAGTGTTACTGTTTTTTTTGTTACGTTTTGTGACATTTTTTGTACAGTTGTTAAACAAAAAAGTACTTTGTTTGCTTTTTTACTTTCTTTTATTTCTTCTCATCTTCTTTATCAACTAAAACCAAACGTTTCTCGCATTAATACCTGCTGAGGTGGTATGACAGCTTAGTGGTAAGCAATGTTGGCTCACACCTCCAGGGCACGGGTTTGATTCCCACCTTGGGGTCTGTGTGCATGGTGTTTGCATGTTCTCCCTGTGTTTCTTCCAGCTACTCTGGCTTCCTCCCACAGTCCAAAGAAATGCAGATTAGGCTAAATGGTGTTCTCTAGTTGGCTGTGGTGTGTGCCCTGCAATGGATTGGCACCCTGTCCAGAGTCTCGTTCCCCTAGTTTCCAAAAATATGTTCCAGGCCCTTGTAACTCTATACACAGAGTATAGAAGAATGAATGAATGAATTAATAATAACTGACTAAAATTATAGTATAATATTAATAGTATCAGCTGCTGAAACATTGGAGGATTGTGAGGAGCAGCAGCGAGTTGACCACACACCGTTCTTAGGTAATGATAATTTGTAGTCGCAGGCATCAGGATCTGCACATGGTGAGATATGAAATCAAATAAATTGATCAAATTTTAGTCTATTCTGAGGTCCCATTCATGTCAGATATAACATTAGCATGTAGAGTAATAGAGTTTCAAAACTAACAGCCATTTCACAACTACAGAAATAATAATAAGTAATATGAGAAACAATATGTTATCAGTAATATCTAAGTTAAACCAATTTAAACCCAAGTGAAATCTTCCACTTTATGAAGCAGTCCGTTATGCTTTCTTGTTTCATTATTATTTTTTAATCAGGGACTGAAACGGGCATGGTGGTGTCGTGGTTAGCGACGTGGCCTAGCACCTTCAGGTTTGTGGGTTCGATTCCTACCTCACTTGTAAATAACTCATGAAAGAATAAAGTTACGTTACAACCAAGCACACCATTGTTTTTCCTGTGAAATTCCCAATGAGTTTGATGTGTCACATGACCCTCTTCCTATTGAAAAAACAAAAGTTGGATCCAAGATGGCCGACTTCCAAATGGCCACCATGGTCACCACCCATCTTGAAAAGTTTGCCCCCTCACATATACTAATGTGCCACAAACAGGACATTAATATCACCAACCATTCCCATTTTATTAAGGTGTATCCATATAAATGGCCCACCCTGTGCAGGATATTTTTGTTTTAAAATGTAGACTGGACCTATAGTACTAATGTACTTAATAAAATGAACAAAAAACACCACAGATTGTTGTTACAGAAAGAAATAGAGGTAGTAACAGCTTCGCACTGACCTAAGTTGTTTATCGTGCAGTAACATACAGTATGTTAAAGCAAATGTTTTATTCCTGTTTCTCCAATGTATGCTATGTCCATAGATAAATATCCAGATAATTTCAGAACTACTGTATATGATTATCCATGTGACTTCTAATGTACAGTATAACTGTAAATGTTTGGCCCGAATCCTAACCTTTAACTGTGATATCAAGCTGTGTTCAGGAAACAGCCAAAAAACAGATGTGTGTTTGGGACAAAAAAACAATTTGATGCTTATTCATCTTAGATGCACTTTTGTTTTTGTCCCAAACAGACATCTAACAGCAAAAAAAAATCATAAACACTTCAACATGTAAAATATACAGTACGCCTCGCTTCTGATGGTCACATGATGTCATTGATGATAGCACGACTGCTGACATCTTTAGAGAAAACCTAATACTACACATTGCTGCCATAATTCAATTCAAGTTTTCAAAACAGGACATAGATAACAACTGTATACATTTTTTGGCGCCCCTCTGTATTACATGCTTGTGTTCTTCTTACTGGTATTATTTCAGCAGAGTTTTTTTTCTTTCTAGGAAAGAACTGCAATAGTTAATATTCACACATCTTTGTTCCTGGTTCACGCATATTCTTCACTTTGCTAGAATCACTCCTCTGCTCATCCTGTTTTTCCACAATCTTTGTCTCTCACCCGAGTGGAAAGCGTCTGCGCGGTCAGTGTGGCTTGCCGTAATGACATATCCAGCCGTGGTTAYGATGTTGCGGCTCCTCCGAGGTTACAACCATCTGTCGGTGCTCTGATTTCGTGGATATTACACCACACTTACAGATTCCGCGGGTGGAAACGGGCCAGAAGGAGCACTCTGGGAGTCTGGACGTTAGCCCTTGATGATTCCTTTATCAGACAAAAGTTTCTCTTGCTTTTTGATTTTGGTTCAATGCTGAAGCACCAAATCCMGAGCCTTTGCTTCTTGGACATTTTCAATGAAAGTTCACTCACCTGTCATTTTACGTATCCTACATTGGCAGGTAGAGTGACGTTGCACTGCTCGGGGCCAGGTACCTGGGTGACGGTTGAGAAGACAAACATGATAGTGTTTGTTTTGCTTAAAAGTTCGCTGACAATTTTCAACCACAAGGGAATGTGATCAAACATCCAACAATGAGCTCTTTGATTCACCTTTTTTTTTTTTCCTCCACCCTTCCTTGAGCAGTTGTGAATAAACAGCTGCCTGATGATTCGAGAATCGAAGAAACGCCTCTAGACATCTCAATCATGGCGTTATTTACCTCTCTGTCATTTTTGCCTTCCTTGCCTTTTTTTTTATACACTACGTGTAAGCGTCTGAACCAACACCGAAGGAGACAGACACCGGCAGTCATTACTGAAAAATGTTTGAAACGCTGAGACGGTTAAAATGTGTCTCATGCACAGCAGGTCGTGCAACTTTGAAAAGACTGTACGCGTCCAGTGACATGTGCCAGCGATTAATTAGCAAAAGTTAAGAGAAGAAGCCTTTATTTGTCATATATGTATTGTAGCATATTGAAGTTCTTGTCTTTTTTCTTGCAKAGGCCAGCTTGAGGCGGCACGGCGGTGTAGTGGTTAGCACTGTCGCCTTGCACCTCCAGGGTCTGGGTTTGATTCCCACTCAGGCTTGATTCTCGTCTCTGTGTGCACGGAGTTTGCATGTTCTCCCTGTGCTTGGCGGGTTTCCTCCAGGTACTCCGGTTTCCTCCCACAGTCCAAAGTAGGTTAATTGGCGAAGTGTATGTGTGGGTGCCCTGCGATGGATTGGCACCCTGTCCAGGGTGTATCCCGCCTTGTGCCCTACGTCTCCTGGGATAGACTCCAGCCCCCCCCCCCCCCC
>QMIH01001082.1:31862-55901 GCA_003987875.1 Clarias batrachus | reverse complement strand
GTCTTGCTCCAGTGAAATTCAAAAGGGTGTATTAGTGCAGAGAAACAAATGAAAGCTAAATAAGCAAAGGTGAGGACATGCAGTGCAACCTGACCTGCTGGCAGGAGCCAGTGATTGGCTGCAGATATCGCTTCCTCCTCCTCCAGGTTCAGCATGCTTGGTCCATCATCACTGAGAGCAAAGATGTGAATGCACAGCTTGCTTGCCTTTAAATCTATGGGCTGGGAATGGGGAGGAAAGCATCCAATTACATAAAGGTGGAGGAAGAAAAAAAAAAAGAAGAAGGAGGAAAAAAGCAACATTTATGCAAAAAAAAGGAAAAGAAAAAAAGTGTGGTGATTGATGAGATTTTACCATAGATGCAATAACCTATWGATACAAACGTAACCAGAACTACAGTCATACCATCTGACCAATCAGATAAAAGTATCTGTTAAAGCTTTGGTGTGACGTTAAATAGGACTAGACWTGCACTGATACCGCTTTTTGCTAGTTGACTACAAAAGACGAACGATACAGAGTACTTGTACAAATACTTGGCACTATACTAAAGCACAATGTGAACAGAGCTCAAAACAATAATTTAATTAAACAATTGAGATGGATTAAACAGACTGTTTATGTTTGAAAACCCTCCAGTGTGGCTGAAATAAATCAATTCTGCAAAGAAGAGTGGGCCAAAATTCCCCCACAGTGATATTAAAGACTCTGCAGTTTTTGAAAACGCTTGACTGCAGTTGTTGCTGCCAACGGTGGCACAACCGGTTATTAGGACTGGGGGCAATTACTTTCTCACATAGGGCCAGGTAACTTTGGAAAGCTTTTTTAATAAATGAAATCCTTATTTAAAAACTGTATTTTATGCACTCTGGTTATATTTGTGTATTATTAACAGTAGTTCGATAATGTGAATCTTTTATATGTGACAAATAAAAATAAATAAATAAATTTTAAAAAAGGCTTTCACTTTAACACTACAAAATAAATAAGAAAAATAAGGAGTCAGACTTAATTTCCTGCCTGTGCATCAACGTCGACCACAGCTACAGACTCGACGTTCCTGGTCAAGAATTCGTCGTCAAACTCCGTCCACTTGAAGGAGCCCATGACGAGGTTGTGTCGGTCGAGCAGAGCCAAAACATGTGTCCTTACATCAGCCCGTCTCACCGTACTGCGGGTGTTAAATTTTTTTATTTTTTTTCCTTCCAACAATAATTACAACAACATATAATACACGCCCAAAAGGTTTGTGGACACCTGAACAAAAAACATAAATAAAAAAAACATATGTCTTTCCAAAACATCCCATGCCAGGACATAATGTCCAAGCTCGCTGTTCTGGGAAGGATATGGATTAGAGACAAGAATCTGTTTTTAAAGTTTAAACCCAAAAATGTGGTCCCAAAACACTTTAATTTCATTTTTTTTTTTTATTAATAAATACATTACCCTTAAAAAAATGTAAAGGTAAACCTGTATACTGTACTGCTGTGTCTCCTGCAGTGCTAGTAAAATACAGATATTATATTTTACAGATTGTACTTTCCCTCTACTGTAATTCATGCAAGCGCGTTTTCCTCTATGGTTGCTTTGTGTTCCCTCAAAAAAAAAAATGTATACAGTATTATATTTTATGGAAATTTAGCTAAATGTGTGTTAATATTTGTTTTACAAAATTAGTAAATTATATTGTTAATAGTTTAGCTTTAAAACATATAAAAATTATATATTGCCACAAAAAWTTTTTTTTTTTAATGTTGGATATTTGTAGGGGTTTTCAAGAACAATTATTAGACAGGTTCTAAAAAAAAAATCTGCGAACGACTGAGGCCGCCATCTCTGAACTGCGACTTCACGGGGGTCGACTGTACTAATGAGGTCAGGCACTGATGTTGGGTGAGGAGGTCTGTGACACAATCAGTGTTCCAGTTCTTCCCAAAGGTGTTCACGGAAGTGAGCGCAGGGCTCTTTAGAGGACACTTCCACTCCACCGATTGCACACCGTGTCTTCATGGAGCGCATTATCATCATAGAATAGGTCTGGGCATCTTAGCTCCAGAGAAGGGAAACTGCAATGCTACACCATTTGAAAACATTCCATACAGTTGTGTATTAACAAATCTGTAGCAAAGGTTTGAGCAAGACTGAACAATGTTTTCTGACAATCAAACGTCCATAAACTTTTGGTCATGTATTTTTTTTTTATTATTATTTCATTGTATTTTTTTGTGATCACATCAGGAAAGTAATTGAAGCGTTTAAACAGCAATAAGTACCTTTCAGATTTAACATGAACCTCGATGTGAACTTCACCACCCTCAGGAACACCGTCCGCACACGGCTGCTGCTGGTGATTCCAGCCTAACTCCATTTTCTCACCGTTCATTCTTTAAAATGGTAGGAATAATTTCAACATCTAAAAAGAAAAGTGGAGGATAACAATACAAGTTAAATATCAGTGGTAGCTATAATCAATTTGCATAGTTTCTCTTAATAAAAACACACACGCCTACATACAGTGCAGTGAAAAAAAAAGAGTCGCCCCTTCCTGACTTTTTCATGTTATTTATTTATTACATATTTGTCACACTTGCGTAGTCAGATTTTTTTAAAGATGTTTTAGCTTCACTTTGACAAAGTTCTATTTAAGTTCTATTATAAATTGTCTATTTAACAGGTTGACAGTAATCATGCCTGAGTGTGGCAAGTGAGATTTAACTCAGCTTTCCAAAAATCACATTTTATTCATGACTTAGCAAAGTGGGAATTACAAACCATGTACATTTGGACAGCTCCCTTAATATCCCTTAATAAATTAAATCACTCACTCATCGCTTATACCACTTTATCTTGTATTCAGGGTTGTGTGGATCTGGAGTCTATCCCAGGAAGCTTAGGCCACAAGGCGGGGCACACCCTGGACAGGGTGCCAATCCATCACAGGACACACACTCATTCACACACTACAGGAAATTTGAGAACACCAATTAACCTAACCTACATGTCTTTGGACTGTGAGAGGAAACCCACCAAGCACAGGAAGAACATGCAAACTCCATGCACACAGAGACGGGAATCGAACCTGGACCCTGGAGGTGCAAGGAGACGGTGCTAACTCTCTAAATTAAATGATTATTTAAAACTTAATTTCATTATGTCATTCATTTAAATGTGATAAATATGCAAAAAAATCACTACTTTTTTCAGCACTGTGTGTCTTTATAGACACACACACACCAATTCCTTTTTATTACACTACATTCCCACAATGATGAACAGCAAAGCCAGATATTAAAAACCTCAACTTACTTAAATTACTTACCAGACATATAAACACCAATTTTTGACAAGTTGATATTGAGTTAATTATGAGTTGACTAATAAAACCGTCATGTCTGAGTATAAGTCTAGTATTTACAAATAAGGACTCTTAAATGATAATTCAGCCCAAATTTCTTAAACACATTACGACAACCAAATGAACACCGTCAAACAGTTAACAAAATGAATAAAAATACCATTAATTTAATACTAAGTATTTACGAACACGTATTTTTTAAATAACGTATATAACTTTACCTCAGGAGCAGCTAATCGGTTTAAACCCCAAGCCACGAAAATCCCGCCCAAATATTGACCCGGAAGTGAACTCCGCCCCAACCGGAAAGAATTCCCTGCAGCTGTAGTGTTTTTGTTGTTGTTGCTAGTGGTTGAGAAATTTTTTTTTTTGCGTTTTGTCTATTCGTTTATTGTAATACAGTAAAGGGAGGTTTATTAAGATGGGAAAGAAACACAAAAAATACAAACCGGAATGGAGAACTGTGGACGGAGGTGAGTGTGTAACGTTAGCTCGCGCTCCCAGCTAGCTAACTCGGTATATTCATTCTGCCGCTGTAGATTAGCTAACACTGATGTAAAACATATATACAGTGTTTAAAKGATAGCTTCACATATACTTGTAATGTATTTATATATAGTGTATAGCCGCTGTCCGCCATTTAGTGATGTCTGATATGTACCATCCATGCAACCCCAATGCGCAGTGATCTGACGTCCTGATGATTAGATTTTTCGCATGTCTATTCAAGCAATCAGTTAGAACTGTTTATTCTCTCTCTTATTTTTGAAATCTAGATTATGAGGACCAGCCCTTGGACAAGCCGTTGAAGTTGGTGTTGAAGGTCGGGGGCAGCGAGGTCACTGAACTCTCGGGCTCGGGGCACGATTCGAGTTACTACGATGATCGCTCCGACCACGAACGGGAGCGCCACAAGGAAAAGAAAAAGAAGAAGAAGAAAAAATCTGAGAAGGAGAAGGACAAGCACGTGGATGATGAGGAAAGAAGAAGAAGAAAGGTTTGTAAAAGAGGAGGAGTCTTGACATTAATCTGWMTACATGTATACCGAACTAAACAGTAAATATACAGTCTCATACTGTACGTGGACAGAATGTAAAGTTTGGTTTTGCCTATKAAATTGTTGTCGAATTACATTCCTCAGGAGGAGAAGAAGAAAAAGCGTGAAAGGGAGCAGCTAGAAAACGCAGCCAGTGCCCCGGTTGAGCCCTTCACCCTGACTAAGCCTGTCGAGGTAAAGTCACTATCTGCTTCTCAACAGACACAGTGGTACGAATGGTGATAAGGTTTAATAACTTTGTGATGGTCCTCGAGGTTCAAGGTGAAGTTGTTCTGTGCAGGTGGTGGTGGAAGAAAGGAAGAGGAAGAGGGAAAAGTTTGAGCCTGAGGCTGAAGAGTTTCATCCCAGCGTGAAGATAGAGCCGGAGACGCAGGTGGACCGGCCTGTCCGAGCCTGCCGCACTCAGCAAGGTGAGCTCCAACACTCCACCCATATTTCACCATCTTTCGCATTGTGTGTGTATATATTATATACGGTATTATATCACATGACGAAGCGCATGCATACTACTAGATCTTGCTTGTTTATCAATTTAAAAACAATTTTCTCGTCTTGTGAAACACTCGCAGACCAAGTTAATCACAATCTAAGATTCCACTTTATATACAGTATACAGACCTTTTATGAAATGATTATGGGAATCTTGCCTCTTTTGGCTTGGTTTACTAAAAAGAGTCGGCTCTTACGGTGGCTCCTCCTTTTTTTTCTTTTTTTTTTTATATGTAAAATTATGTGTAAAATGAATTACTAATATAAACAAACATACATTATATCAAGATTGTTAACATGTCTAAAATGTATCTCTGTTGTTTTAGAGAACGAAAGCACGCCTCGCCAGCAGCTCCTCGAGCACTTCCTGCGTCTCCTCCAGAGGTCTGATCACATTATGCACATGGCACTGTGTCCTTCCTGTCTCATCKCGTTCCCCTGTCTATGTCATACCGGTCCTGTCTATCAAATTATCGCATTGTCATGTTAAAGAGTTTGCTTTCTCTGCACAGTATTCTGAAGCAGAAAAACCTTACTCATCCAGTGCTTTCCTTTGGGCGTGTGTGTATGTGTCTCTTCAGGAAAGATCCTCATGGGTTTTTTGCCTTCCCGGTGACGGACGTCATCGCACCAGGATACTCCACGATCATCAAACACCCCATGGACTTCAGCACCATGAAGGACAAAATCGCTATGAACGATTACAAAACAGTCACAGAGTTTAAGGTATTTGGAGCACGTTCCTGATGTGGTTAGGAAGATCTGATTCCTTACTATATTTTGGTGTAATAAACATGTTGCAAGGTGCACAGTGGAGATGGGGCGGGTGACCGAATCAACTGTGAATTACGATTATTTTGTGTGGTGATTTAAGTATCACCACACTGGCAAAAAAAGTATTTTTTTAAAACAATTTTTAAATGTCTGACTATTTTTAAATTTAAATTTTTAAATGTCTGGCTATTTTTCAGTTTGAAATGGCCGTGAGCGGTGATCAGCTGATCAGCCTCAGATATTTGTTTACATGAACATTTATGTCAATTGGTTGACGCCCCTTTTCCAGATTTTTATCTCATTACACATCCGAGCAGTTGAGAGTTAAGGGCCTTGCTTAAGGGCCCAACAGTGGCAACTTGGTGGTTCTGGGCTTTGAACCTGGGACCTTCAGATCAGTAATCCAATGCCTTAAACCCCTATCTCACCTACGCGGAGTGGTTGGCATAATCACAAATTCACGTCGGGTTTCGGCATAGTGATTACGTTTCCAATCTTTCAGTACACTAAACTATTCACACTCTGGCACTACATGTAGAAGTGTAGAATTATTTGCCCCCCTTTTTTTTCTTTCAATAATAATTATGCGAGATAGTAACAAATGTGCTGATCAGGAAGGGGGAAAAAAAGCTTTTTTTATATTTCATTTTAACTTAAATGTTTAAGTAAAATAACTAATGTTATAAAGAAAGAACTACAGAATGATTTAACTAATAAATTAATAATTATTTATTATAATAATAAAACATTAATAAAAGTTTTTTTATTGTAATACTTCTAGAATTACCATTTTAACTGAATCAGCAACTAGGTATTGTGATATCATATCGGGTGGTGAGTGTTGATCCCCACCCCTAGTGCATGGACAGGTGCATCGAGTCATATATGGGTCAAAGGTTCATAGAGGAGTGTCCAGACTCATAGGCAGGAGCATAGAGAAGGCTCTAAACAAAGATGGGAAATTAATTTGCTCCTACCATAGTGAATTCTGTGCTGTGTAAATAGTTTAGAGCCAGATTATAGGAAATAGCAACATTTTACCACCTCAAATGCAAACATGTATAGATTCATTTTAAGAAATAAGAAAAGAAAAGAAAAGAAAAAAAAGGATTTTGGAGTCAGTGTGGCAATACACGAATCACTAAACAGAAGAATCTCCATATGTAACTGAATTGATTTATTTCTCCCATCACTAATAGATACAGTAGACGGATGTCTGTTTTTGTTGCATTAGTGGACACTGAACATTTCACTCTTGTTAAAATTATATTATATACAATTTGCTTGATGTGGAATCTGTGTCATTACTGTCTTTCTGGTATTTAGGCCGACTTCAAGCTGATGTGCGACAACGCCATGGTGTATAACAGACCCGAGACAGTCTATTATAAAGCTGCTAAGAAGCTTCTTCACACTGGCTTCAAGATGATGAGCAAAGTATAACACACTGCACTTTTTGTATTCAGACTCTTCATTGTTACCATTTTGTTTCCCATTCTCACGCACCCTGATATTAAAATCTGCTTCTAACGCTTAGTATTTCCGCTAACATCACTAACATCACTGCGCTTGCTTTGCACATGGATGATAGGCTTGCATGCTTCCATGTCCCCCCCCCCCATTTTTATCCCCATTTTTTTTTTCCCGTTTCCATTGCATGCCACAAGCTTTTACTTTCCTACACTCCCACGGTCATGGCCCGCTAAGGTCTCATGATGGAGGAGTAAACACGTGGCTGCGCGGCTCTTTCTCTGCTCTGTTTGCAGGAGCGGCTGTTAGCTCTGAAGCGCAGCATGTCTTTCATGCACGACATGGATTTCTCTCAGCAGGCCGCCATTCTTGGCGACGAGGACGTGGCCGGTGAGGAGCCTGTTCCAGAAGTCACGCATTTCCACCCGGAGTCTGCCAAAAAGTCCAAAAAGCAGCCGGTTAAAGAGCCCATCATAAGGTACTGTACAACCCAGGCATTGGAGAAACTGTGTTTATGAATAATATAGCACTTACTGTTCATAAGGTCATGGGTACAACTGATTGGGATTGAGCTCATAGTGCTTAATTCATACAAATAAAGTGTTTAATTACACTTCTGTTGGGAAATAGACATCAGGTGATTGACAAAATATTTTAAAAATTGTAAAAAAAATTTTTTTTTTTTGGAGCCAGAAATGAATTTTCGTGTAGTCCGTAATCTCACACGCAATTATGATCTACTGATATGAGACCATTTACCTAAAAGTGAATTACGTCTTAATTACACATTGTTTTTATAGATTGATGAAGCCAGAAATGTATTATTCATTATTCTTCATCACATGATGTTATTGAATGATAATAACCCCTTTTTTAGTAGAACTGAATAAATGCTAGCATACTTTTTATTCTCCTCCCAGCGATCTGTACGAGCCAGAGGGGAACGCGTGTAGCCTGACGGACAGCACGGCCGAGGAACACGTCCTGGCGCTGGTGGAGCACGCCGCTGATGAGGCCCGCGATCGCATCAACCGCTACATGCCCAACTCGAAGGTATGCGATGTCTATGCAATTCTGTTCAGAAAGACAAGTTGCTGCTAATGTGCTTCCTAAYAAGGTTTTTTTGTGTGTGTGTATTCAGATAGGATACATTAAAAAGGAAGGAGACGGAGCTCTGGTTTATAATGTAGTGAATCAGGATACAGAGGCAGAAGGTACACATCACCACAACACAAATATGTTTGCAGTCGGGTAGGAAAGTTTTCCAGATAACATTAACAGAACCTAAATCTTGCTGTTTAATATATTTATATAAAAGTGTATTTAAAACACAAAATGTTATTTCATAATTGTATAATTTTATGTGGTACGGCTTCACACAGTGCGTTGATGGTCCTTATAATATTATGTGTTGTTTATTTTGTCAAATTTTGGGCAACAAGCAGCTGAAATTAATCTTGAATTGTCATATATTATTTCATTTTTATTTAAATACAAATTTATAATCGTCAGAAATTTTTGTTCTGGTCAGCGCTTGTGTTTCTTTATATATTCAAGATTGAAAGAACTTTATTAATCCCAGAGGGAAATTGCTTTGTCTTGGTTACACTTGCTTTGATTTGTTTACCAGAAAGAACGGAAAGGGGTAATAGATTAGAGAAGGAAACAGGATTAGGGGAAAAAAATTAATTAAAAATTAATATAAGAGAAGGAGGTCACGTGACCCGAAGCAGGATGACAGCTTAGGAGTTTTGCTCCGCATCGAAACTCCGTATTTTTCTTATTACGCCCTATTTTTTATCCACTTTGTGATTATTTAATAACACAATTAGTCATGGAAAGTGGAGGGGATAAGGACTTTCCTATTTTTACAGCGACAAGATCACGTAAAAGTAAAGAAAAGAAGAAAGCCCCCACCGCGCGTGATGGAGACGGGGAAGAGGCCGGTGCTAGTCTACAGCCGGACACCTCACTCATTTTAACCGAAATTAGTGCTGTTGCTGCTCGTTTAGACGGTATTGAGGGACAGCTTGGGAAAATATCTACCTCAGTGACAGTTCTTGAGAACTCTTTTGCTGCTCCCAACGCACGAGTTACTGACAGTGAAACCCGACCCACACTGTGACCGGTAATCAGAATAAATACACATTTAAAACTTAACTGTTTTACATGTGTATGCCCCGAATGAGGACAGTCCTGACTTTATATCAAAGATGATCCTGTTGTTTAATCATCACTGTAATGGTTTGGGGATTATGGCTGGGGATTTTAATTGTGTCATGGATAACAAATTGGACAGGTCATCTTCTATAAAATCAATCTCCCGTTCTTCACAAACTCTTCAAAATATGTGTCGTGCTTCAGGCTTGGTGGATATATGGAGAGAACTACATCCAGGTGTCAAAGACTATACCTTCTACTCTCCTCCCCATAATTCTTATTGCAGGATATGGATAGGTGGACTTCTTTGCCAATTTTTTAAAAAGAATTAGCACAATTAAAATGAATCTGCTTCCCCGTTTACTTTATTTATTTCAGTGCATACCCTTTTATTTTAATTCTAACTTTTTTAAGGGTCTGAATATAGCCATCAGTAAGTTTATATGGAATAATAAAAAAAACACTTCTCTTCTCAAGCCGAAGGATTGTGGAGGCAGAACTTTGCCCAGCATACAGATTTACTATTAGGCTGCTCAGATCAAACAAATGCTTAGATGGTTTTCAGATGATACAGGCTCCTTGTGGGTCACTATGGAATCCTTTGCAAGTACCTCGAGAACACTAACATATCTTCCATTTATTAATAATTTTAAGGACATCCAGCCGGAAGTTTTTTATTATTAAATACCCTTTTGGCTTGGGAAAAGTATCTCCACCTCCCCAGGAATTTAACCATGCGATCCCCAATCATTTTGAATCCCGACTTTCGTGCTTCGTCAGCTAATATTGGCCTTTGGACCTGGGTGGAGAAAGGTCTTTTTAATTTAGCCAATTTATTTACAGATAATGTTGTCAAATCTTTCGAGACACTTAGAAGGGATTATCAACTTCCTAGAACAGATTTTATTTTTACGTCATTTTATTCAATCTTAAATGAGACAGGGCAAAATCCGTTTTGAAATGTCTGATATTGAAAATCGTCTCCTGCTTCCAGGGGCGTTGAAGGGTCAGATTTCTTATCTGTATGGCTCCCTTTTATCAGAAACCTCTTCACTTTTGAATCCTCTAAGCAAGGTTTGGGAAAAGGATATGGGCCAATCACTCACTGATGATGAATGGCTCTCTATATGTGAGGAGGTTTTTCACAAATCCACTTCAGTTTCTGTGCATGAGCAAAACTTCAAATTCATATATAGAACATATCTCACCCCTGTRCGCCTACACAAAATGTATCCAAATGTATCTCAGCTGTGTTTTAAATGTAAATCAGAAACAGGAACATTGATGCATTTATTCTGGGAGCTTACTAAATTTCATTACTTACCTGGCAAAGAAATGTATACTTATCTTATGGTCATCATCTCGTGTACCAACTTTAAAGATGTGTTTGGCACAAGTGGGTAATCTTCTCCTATTGGAAAAACTCTCGTAAGATTTACAGAACAAATCTGATCTATTCTGGCGGATATGGGCCCCTTTGTGGGATCTACTTGAACAACCATGACTCTTTATTTTATGTTTTCTTTTACTGGACTGTTTTGCCCCTGGGGTTTTCCATGTTCACTGTTGTATTAATAGATTATTGTTTGTTTTTAARTGTTTGTTGTGGGTGTCGACTGTATATTGATCTGGCTCTGTTTTTTTTTTTGTTGTTGTTGTTGTTAAATACCAATAAAAATATAATTTTAAAAAATTATATAATAAAAATAAATAAATAGAAAATAGAATTAAGTATAGCACACAGTAAGTTACATATTGCACTAAAAATAATTTATATACAGATATTGCAATGGAAAGGAAAGAAATTGCACAAATGGTACTGGTAATCAGCACTTGGAATTGATATTGAATTGGGAACAGTAGTGTATTCATGTAATACTACCACTCAAAAATTTGGGATCATGTGTAAATTTCTTTGTTTTTGATTTATTTTCTACATAAAACAACAATGCTGGTGATTTCAAAACTATGAAATAACACATAAGGAATTAGGTAATTATGTAACAACAACAACAGAAGTCAGTTGTTATTTGAAGACACAGAGGGCAGCCTTTCTGGAACAGTTCTTACAAGAACAGTATCGTCAAGTGCATTTGTAAGAACCCTTCAAGCACCACGATGTAACTGGTTCTCATGAAGACCTTCCCAGGATAGCAAGAGCAAACCTTACCTCTGCTGCAGAGGAGAAGTTCATTTAGAGTCACCAGCCTCAGAAATGATCAATTAACAAACAGCACCTCAGATTAGAGCCGTTATGAAGGATTTACAGAGCAGAAGCAGCAGAAACATCGCAATATGAACTGTTCAAAGGAGATTATTGCGTATTTTGGACGCCTTCAACATTCTTTTACAATGTAGAAAGAAATAAAAATCAGGAACGACTATATATCCTCATGAGAGCCATGGTGTTTGATTGGATGGATGGATGGATGGATGGATGGATGGATGGATGGATGGAAATTCCAGATGCGCTTGACAATACTGGTCTTGCAAGAACTATTTCAAAACAGCTGACCTTTGTGTCTTAAATCAACAACTGACTGTTATTACTTAACCATCTAATGTTATATGTCTTATTTCATAGTTYTGGGGGAAAAAATCCAGTATTGTTCTATGATTTAAGAATTAATATTTAAAATATTCAATCATGTTATTATTCAACTATTATTTCATATTTCAATATTTAATTACTGTAGAAAATAAATTCAAACTTGACTGGTACTGTACTAATCTGAGGTGCTGTGTGGAAAACTGCCAGTTGTGACATACCTTGTTTGAATCCTTCCTATTTCTAAAATGCGATATTTTACAGATGAAGAAACCCATACCGTAGATTTGAGCTCACTGTCGAATAAACTGTTACCTGGATTTACAACACTGGGATTCAAAGATGACCGGAGGCACAAGGGTAAGTAGTCCAAAGCTCTCGCCTTGCTTTTCACATCGCTTATGATTCCTGCGCAGTTTTTGAGTTCTGTTTTGTTTTTTTTGTTTTTTCTTTCCACTCGTCTGCGCTCAGTGACGTTCCTCAGCAGTGCCTACAACACTCAGACTCTACAGAACAACTCCGTCTACCCGGACCTGCTTCCTGAGGAGATGGACATGCTGTACTCTGCTTATGGGGACGAGACAGGGGTGCAGTGCGCTCTCAGGTTTGCTGTCAAAGCACACAAAGAGAAAATATATATTTAGATAATATGTTTCAATATTTATAATTTAAAAAATTTTCTCAGTGAATTCGCCCGAGTATTATATTTAATGTGGTTGTAGAGACGAGCTTCCGTGTGTGTGATGTGTGATTATTCGATGTCTTATGTGCATTTTCAGCCTCCAGGAGTTTGTGAAGGACTGCGGCGGCTTCACCAAGAGGTTCGTCGACGATCTGTTAGATAAAATGACTGGCAACGATCACTCCAAGGCCATCTACCAAATCCGACAGGTACCTGGGGACGTTTCCTACAGCAACAGTTTGGACTAAAACGTTTGGCGTATATAATTTTGCACAGGAGCAACAAAATCACTGCACTTTAAACCTACTAAAAATAGTCGTCRTAGCCATATTGTGGACGCCACCAAAATTTATTTGATGCAACAGAAAGCAAGACATTCCTTCAATATATTTTATCGACATAACAGAACCAGCTCTACTCCTTATGTATGTTGAGTTTTTTTTGTACCGCCTTGTAGAACATAAAAACAGCTTAATTTATTCACTTGTGTGCCATGAAAAGAAACCAGACCACATCCTTCCTCAGCTTGCTGTGTGGCATCACTCCACATGAGCATCACACGGAAGTAGGAGGTCTGGCCCAGTTTAAAGTCAGGAGTGTATATAAGGATTTATTCAGAAGCTGAAAAGATTTACCTATTCATTTTTTTTTTTTTGCATCGATGTCCCGAGTTAAGTGATTAAATGTGCAATGTGATTTAAAAGCTTTTATCACTTTCTCCTGTGCAAAACAAAAAAAGACAAATTTGGACACCAAATGTATTTTGCTGATCTCATTTACTCGTTTGCTTTTTCAGAAGAGAAACCTGCCAGTGGACGAAGCCAAGTCTGCTTTATGTGACATGCAGGTAATGCTGTTTTTTTAAATGCATACAACAAAAAGAAAAACAACAAAGAATATGTTATCAAAGAGATGATGAAATGGTTGTTCTGTGCTACTCCAGTGGTTTTTCTGGTGCTTAATAACTTCACATTTATCCGAAGGACCTCCAATATGCAAACTGTTRCACTGTTAGGCATTATAATTTGATCCAAGGCCTGCGCACTAGTCCTTTACCTACAGTACTGTGCAAAAGTCTTAGCCACATGCAAATGACTGCTGAAGCGTCTTTAAAAACTTCAGTTTCAACCTTAAAAAAGTAGTAATTAATTAATGAAAGTCAATAATTGGTGTGACAACCTTTTGCTTAAAATATGGTCTCAGGTGCAGTTTTATTAGGCAGAAATTTAGCTGCTTAGTTTTACTGAACATTCTGCAGAACCAGCCACAGGTCTTTTTTTTTCTGGCCTACAGATATTTTCCTGTAAGATTAAAATTCTTTGCTGGAATACTAATGTTTGGAAATCAGATTTTATAATTTAAAAAAAAAAAAGTAGTTTTTAAAGTAATTACGTAATAATAAAGTTAAAGATAAACAAAGAAAATAAACATTCATAACAAAGTTTGTACCAAAAAAGTACATAAAAGAAGTGGGTGCCTAAGATTTTTTTTGCACCGTACTGTACAAATCATTCAAACGACATGACCAGCTTAGTGATGGGAAGTTTGAATCATTATAGTGACTCGGTTCTTTAAATCTCATTCATCAAACTGAATGAACCTTTTTTTTTTGAGTCATTTAGTTCATTTCGTTCTTTTGACCAGAAATAAAATAAAATGTTAGATTTTAGATAAACAGACACAAAACACGTCTACATACACAAATTTTGACTTCAGTTCCAGTAATGAAAATATTACAATGCAGCTAAGGACATATTATAAACAGAATGAGCAGCTCCCCTCTCATATCATCTAGTCCKAGTCATTCGTTCTTGTGAATCTATTGCACTGCATAGCGTATATGGGAGTCATCATGACCAAAAAAAAAACGAACGACTCGGACCAAAGACTCAAAAGGTAACGACTCATTTCTGTTTCCTATACATAACCTACGGAGGTTTTGCGATGATTTGCGCATGCGCGCCCAGTAGAAAGCGAACGAATCACTCTCTGAGACTACTCGTTCTTCTGAGTCACGTTAAAGATTCTCGTTCATGAACGAGCCATCACTAATGCCTATTAGGTGCATGATGCATCTCCTAATATATACCAACATTCAGCCAGTAAATACATAGATTTATGTAAAGGACCACCACCAAAGTTCAACAAGGAGGGAAAAGAAACTGCTAATATGATATTACATATGCAGGTCTAAGGCAATTGTATGTGGACAGTTATGTAACTTTCTTTTTTTTTGCTCTTCATGAGTCTCTTATTGATGACTGAGCATGTTTGCCCACTTTCTGATCTCAGAGTGCAGATGAAGCCATGATGGACAGTGGATCAGTGCTGGACTTCATGAGTCTGAAGAATTACCCAGATATGACCCTGGACATGCTCAACCCTCTGGGTAAGTCTTCTCATCCTGTTTCTTTATCCAAATGAAAAGCGTTGATGCAGTGTTAAACAACTTTCCCTTTTTTTTCTGTAGCAGGGAAACCTGTAAAGAAGGAGCCGGAGCATGAGGACAGCCACCAACACTTTGACGACACGGCCAAGCTGCTACAGGAATTCCAGGACGCAGCGGTGGACAGGGTCGGATCCAGACCGTCCTCCAATCTCTCCTCTCTCTCCAATGTCTCAGAGAGAGACCAGCACCATTTAGGTAACACAAGTCATACAGCAGTGAAAAGAAAACATGCCTCAGTGATATGATATCAGTGGGATTAATGTTGCTTTAATTTTCGAGGGAAAATGTCTTGTTTTTCTTTGTGTTTGAGCAGGAAGCTCACCTCACATGGGTGTCGGAGACCAATCGGAGATGGTTCACGATCCTTACGAATTCCTGCAGTCTCCGGAGGCGGACTCGGGCACCAGCTGACGTGTGCGATGTTTGTGTGTGTAAATGGACTGAGTGCTGTGTGATTGTGTGCTCGTGTCTGTTAGCTTGTACAGAATAGCTACATTGGTTGTCAATGTATTGTTTTCTTCTTCTTTTTTTTTTTTTACAATAAATGCTCCTGATGAGTTTGTATTTGCCTTTGTATATATTTGGGTGTGTCAATAATATCAAGTGTATTATTTCAGATTTGCTGATAATTTAATAAGACAATGGGGCAAACTCATAACCGTCTGTAAGCCAATCTTGTTTTCTGTTTTTTTTTTTTTTCATTGGATTTTTAACATTTCATTGGATATTGGATATAACTGACTGGCCAAGAAAAAAAAACACAAAAAAACACTAGGATTATTTGTTTACCTTTAACTTTGCACACAATGTGGCGGCCAGTTCATGTGTGAAACTGATTCCTCACACTTCCAGAACCAATTTTTCACAATTTGAGTCTTGGAATATGGTCATAGATGTGATAACCTGGTCATTCAGTATTTTCAGATCATCAGCTGACATGACATGAGGCTAGACCTGACCAAATGAACCAATTCACCGATCCTAACACGGAAATTTTCACTATTAAACATAGCTCAGGTTTTTACTGTTGATTTTTTTTTCCAGTGCAACTTCATGTACAACCGTGAATCTCCAGTCATGATATTTTTCGACCATATTTCTTCCACAAAGCTGACGGTTCAGCACTTTCCTTCCATGTGTTGAAAGGTTCTTAACCTGGTTCCAATCATTTCAAATTTCCTTAGTTGTTTTCTTTGCTTGATGCAGATCAAAAATGTTACCTTACATGTTTTTCTTTCTTTTCTTTTTTTTCTTACTCGACCAGGCACTAGTCATTAACATGGATGACAGGAATGATGGTTATTTAGGCAGAATGGGCAACAACAATTACAGTTTATCAGGTTCCTTTGCAACATAGAAGCTTTAATGCAATTTAAAAAATTATTTTTTAGATAGTATCACAGTGTGTTGCTTGCAGTTAGAAGTACTAACAATAGCTCAGCCTGTATGTTGGTCTATTTTTAGCCATGTCGTTTCAATTTGCATACCGGGCATGCGCAAAGTACCGCTGGGAATTTCGGCTCTTCTCAGGGAGTCAGATCATTTGACTTGGCTCTTCGATGAGAGTCGACTCTTTGGACTCTCCAACAAATCATTTCACTCTGAAGACAGGAACAATGAATTTAATTAAATTACAGAGTTGAATTAAATTTGAGTGAAGAAAATGACTTCAATTTAAACATTTTTAAACATCAATACGTGGTGTCTGCTTTCACAAATACACATTTTTGAGTCTGTTGTATTTGATGAAAATGTGACTGCATATTTTCATTAATATGGCAATTATTAAGTATTTTACAATTTTGCAATTCCAGGTGCTATCAATGAAATTTCAGCCTAGACGTGTAGCAGAATTTTCGACTTAGTCGATAATTGATTCGACTCAAAAAGTTGAACAAAAAGAGTCGACTCTTTGGTAAACGACACTTCACTAGTATCCAGGCGATAGTTTACCACCTGAGGAGACTCACACCTGTATAACTTCTTCAACTCGGCCACAACACACACATGGAAAGTTGCTATAGGATTTTTTTTTTTAAGGGGTGCTTTGTTTATGTCAAGGACATAATGCTGGACTAAACTTTTCTTTTAAATCTTTTTATTATTATTCATACATTATTTTATACTTTTTTTTTTTTTTTGCTGTTTTAACTTGGTTAAACCTAACACTGGTTATACTGGGAATGGGAATTCATCCAGATAAGGACTATGGAGCTGATAATGTTTCCTAGGAAATAGCCTGAAGGATGAATTATTTCATATAAAATTGATATCGAGGTATAAAATGACAAACGTAAGTATTTTGAATATTTAAGAATATTTTTGTGCTTGTTTATCTCACTGTAAATATTTGATTCATTAAAAACTTTGAATTGCCATATAAAAACTAAAACAATTTTTTAAACCTTTTTTTTTATTTTACATAAAACATATTTATCTATCCTTATATTTTCATTTGGATACGTTTCAGGTGGACTAAACCACCTCAGGTTTAAGAGAAAAAAAAATGAGGTGATAAATTTGGGAGACAAATTCAGGAAGAATTCAATAAGAGGACTAATATGTATAAATGTTTTAGATATTTTAGACATCTAGACTGGTCACCAAGTGCACTAAAATAGCAGTATAAAATATTAAAAACCAATAATGGAAGAKGAAATACAGGTAAAAGATGGACTAAACATTAGGAATAGCCAGTACATGAACTGATATAGCTTGAATGAAGAAAAAAAAAATTATATATATGCTAAATACAGATTAAATGGTATTTTAGGTCTCAACTTAAAACAGATGAAMTATAAAGGAATCTAATCATAGTTAAATAGTTTGATCGAAGGTAAAGGAACACGACATACAATAATACAGCTAAAAGACTGATACAAGTATACGGTGAACTAAACACCGGCCCGACTCAGCGGGGGCGTACGACATGACATGAGATTTGTGATTATGTTTGCTAGGCAACMGAATTACCCAACACATTTTCCACATCAATTGGCACAAAGAACTCCTCCCTTCAGTTAAACAAGTCTAGCATTAATCAGGTTGCTTAGTTTGCCCGAAGAACAAACCCGAGTTAAAGTTTGTACTTAGTATTTCATTCTCTAAGTCARAGGACCTACGGATGGCGTAATAATCTGTTATACCCCTACACATTTATACCTAGAACACAATCAGCTATTATCCCAAAACAGAAAATGCTTTGTTGTCGTTGTTGTTGTTGTTTTTGTACAGTGTGTTGGCATTTGGACTTGCATCAACGGCGAAAATAACATTTTCATATCTAGCCTATTTCACTGGCAAATGAGATTGAGTTGATGATTAGCCTTGTGATACAGAAACATCTTGGATTAGAGAGCTCAAACTGTAAACTATAGAGGTACGAGTCAGACCGGCAGGATTATATGGCATCTCATGGCCAGTGATTTAGTGTTTAGTTATAAAACTGGTTTTATTTAGCACTTTTTAATAAATAAAGAATGACGTCTACAAGCTGTCCATCCTTGTGAAGAACGCATGGCTGTTTCTGTGCTGATCAGTTTCCTAAACAGGAATCGCCCGGATGCATGTTAGTGTCAGGGAAAAAAGGGTGGCACCCGTGCCTTGGGGTGCCAGGAAACAAGCTACGATCTGTCAGTGCCACTAAAAGTACCTTGTCTTGTGTATCTGCCAGTCTCAGTATATAAGATCAGGCCTATATGCTGGTTAGATCTACTATAGTTGGCATGACGTCTACAGTATGTCCATTAAAAACCCACACAATCACTTTAACTAATTCATTCAAATTCATAATCACACAGGATATGATTATTATGCAATATGATAACACATGCAAATGTTAGCGCTGTTCCCAAAAGCGAGATTTACTTTCCTTAAATTTAATGGTAATGACATGATAAACATTAATTTAGGCACCATGAGAGCTAATTGATTATGTTGCAGGTCAGCTGTTTCGAGCGGCGTTTCAGGCGCACCGTGCCCACGCATGGAGGAAGCAGGAACGAACTCATCACAGCGCCACTTCACTCCAGAGTAAACGGATGGTCTTTACCACTTCATGTTCTCCAACCTGTGGCGTGGCTCGTTTACGGCTTCATGGCCGTTGTAGGCTTTGGGGTTTATATTCCACTCCTGCCTTCACCATGGAACTACATTTCATATGGWGTATCCTGCTCAGTTTCTACGTTTTTTTTTTTTTAAAGCCTATGTTGTCGATGCAAGGAGTGGGAGTTAATGGTTCACTGGTCCCAGGTTCAAACCCCTGCATCACCAAGTTGTCACTTGAGAAAGACCCTTAACTCTCAAATGCTTATGGAATAAAATAAAAAAAATTTAAGTAAAACACTCTGGAATGGGGTGTCAAATACCATTAATGTAAAAGAAGGTGTGGCAATAATCACCTCAYTCTATACTGCACAGACTTAGATTTGGGTTTGAGTACAGATATAACCTTAATTTGAATCAGTCGCATGACCCAGACAGATTGTGACAGAGTGCTCCCTAGTACTCTCTAACTTTGCATAATACCTGCTTACAGTTCGCTAAATTAGATCACAAACATGACTGAGTCAAGTTAATTAGTTTACCATGTATCTAGATTAAATATAAAACCTTAACAGAGTTCTAACCAGGTAATTGGTACAACCTTCTTCCTGCACTTGTTGACTCACCTGGCAGCGGTGACTATGGATCCGGCTGATTACGCTGTGCGTGTGAAGAAGGATTACTCCAGCCCTATGCCTGTGTTCGACAGGAAGAAACAACCACATGTCATACACAATCAGCACTGCAACCTGTGTGACGTCGATGTGTATGTATTTGTATTTAATGATCAACTATTAATTTGCAGGACTGCCAGTAAGCTGTATGCCTGTATAAAGGGAAAATAGAAGGTGACCTAGAAAAGATCCTTGTGGGACACCATGTTTTTCTTTCATTTGTTTTACTTGAAACGTAAACTGTTAACATGTTGCCATTTACATTTAAAGATCTAAGCATGTCCTGTGTCATGGTAAGATCCATTCATAAAAAAAAACTTTAAAACACACCAAATATCACAGATAATAAATAGCTAAACAGAAGAATAGTGGCAGAAAGTTTGAATGGCGCACCAGGCACACCAATAATTCCTCATCACTCATCAACTATACCTCTTAATCCTGTATTCAGGGTCAYGGGGGCCTGGAGCATATCCCAGGAGACTTAGGGCAAAGGCGGGGTACACCCTGGACAGGGAGCCAACCCTGCCATGTATCCAGAATTTCCCTGGGAACCATGGTCCAGCCTCCCGTGACCCTACACAGGATAATTGTCGGATTGTTTTATAATGCAGTTACCTTAGATCCTATTGTAAAGTGACTGTATGGTTTTAATTATCGCCTCACACTAGGAGCACTGTAACCTGTATTGCTGTTTTCGCTAGAACTGTTGCTACAACAAAGGAGAAGCCCGGCATCCTGTCTGAGTCAGCTTGTGTGTACTGTCTCTCTGCAGGGGAACTAAAGTGAAGCACTGTGGCAGCTGCAACAAGTGCATTGCAGACTTCGACCACCACTGCAAATGGCTCAACAATTGCATAGGGAGTAGGAACTACTGGTACATATCCAGAACAGGACCATAATGCAAGAGAAATCATTATAAATATACAATAGTGTATATTTATAGTTTCTTCTATAGTTTCTAAAGGATCATGTCTTCTCTGTCTCTAGGCTATTTTTTATGACTGTGCTTTCGGCTGTTTGCGGAGTGTTCTTCCTCATCCTGGTCATCTCGTTTGTCTTCATCGAAACCTTGGTGAATCCTGCAACTCTTCGAACAGCAGCAGCTTTTCAAGGTGAAAATGTGAGCACCTGTTTAACCCACGTCTGATTCCGTGTCTCAAATCTTATAAGCAACTTGGAGTTGAAGGACATCTCACATGCATGTTGCATCCCGAATGAGAGTGAAGAAGCACTTGGTTCTCACACCCGCATCTCTCAAAAGATGTCACACGATTCAAAGTTCTGGTCAATAAACCTAAAGTCTTTGACTGCAGTGAGATTCGAGCCACCTCATCTGAGATCATCATTCACAGACTTACAGGCTTCTTTAAAATGTTTGCACCATTCAAACAGTGTGACTCATCCACCCTGGAAGTCTTCTGTAAATGTCAATCAGTTTAACGCCTTCATTCACGAGAATTTTCCAGCTTTGACTTGAACACCTATTACAATTTGACTTCAAATTACTGTTTGAACTTCAATGAGATTCTTGATTCATTCATTCATCCATTATGTATACCACATATCCTATATAGAGTCACAAGGGTAATGGAGCATATCCCAGGGCACAACATGAGTGGGGTGACATCCCATCGCAGGGCACACATCCAATCATACAGTACATGCAATTAGGAAATACCAATCAACCTATTGTGCTTATGTTTGGACTGTGGGAAGAAACCCACCAAACACAGGAGGGGAGCACATGCAAACTCCACACACACACACACACACACACACACACACACACACACACACACACACACACACACACACACACACATATGTGAGGCAACACTAAAGCCACCACCTTAATACCACCTTAAAATTGTCATTCAATAAATATAAATTTGAAAAAAAAAAAAGTTAATTCATTACACTTCTGCAAAAGCTTAGGCACCCCTTGAGAAATTTTGGTGAATTTTTAATTGAAAAGATGTTAGGGTGCACAAACATTTGCACAGTGCCACAATAATGTTTTTTTTCTTTCAATTTATGGCATAAGACGTAACTATGCATCAATGTTTGACGAAAATATAGTGCATTTTTTCCATTTCCAAGAGAGACTGTGTTAACATCTTTTCAATTAAAAAAAATCACCATTTATCAAGGAGTGCCTAAACCTTTGCATAAGACTGTATTCTGTGGGTTCTTCTTCCATTGACCATGATGTAGAGCGAAATAGCATGCATAAACTGAAGATTCTGCTAGATGTACTGTAGTTGTGATCAAAAAATGTAGAGAAATTGAGAATGTTAGTTTTCTTGAGGTAGTTTCGAGGAGGTGTCAGCTCAATACTTAAATTCATTTATTACAATTTCACCCGAAGAAAGGAGCTATTAAAGGTGTGCTCTTACGGCTGAGTATGGCTAACAGTGTTTAGTTGCTTAAAGGCAATTACTATAATCAGAATACAGTGGAACCTTGGATTGCGAGTAACTTGGTTTACGAGTGTTCCGCAAGACGAGCGAAGATTTTTAGTAAAAATTTTGACTTGAAAAACGAGCATATCTTGGTTTACGAGTGCCAAGTTTTTTTGACACCGACACACACTCACCGACACACACACCCTCTCTCGCCTTTACACCCCCCCTCCCTGGCTTCACACAGACACACACACACACTCTGCTCTACACAGAAACTCTGCTCTGTCGCGAGTCTTTTCAAAGGTAATGTGCTGGTTCATTTGTTTTGTTTTTTGTTTTACTTTACAGCAGTGAATTCCGTTAGTCTGCGTTAGTCTCTCACTAGAGAGATTTCTTTTTATCCCGTTAAAACAGTGTTTACAGTGTGTGTGCGTTTGTTGTGAAACTTAAAAAGTGAGGTGGGGGAGGGAGGAGGAGTTTTACTGTTTAAGGCAAGGCGAGGGAAGGGGCTAATTCCACACACACACACATACACACAAATACACGGCGCCTGCGCGCACAAACGGAAACACTTATCTGTTAGGATTTATTTGAACTTTTTTTAAAGGTAAAGTGCAGGTTAATTTGTTTTATTTTTACACTATATATTGTATAAATTATTTTTCTGTATTTATTTTTTTGGGCTGTGGAATGAATTATTTGAGTTCCGCTTCTGGAATGAATTATGCTCGTAATCCAAGGTTCTACTGTATACATCTTGTGTGTTAATATTTGTGTTTAATTAAATATTACTTTGTAATTTCTCTACACAGCTGTTAACGGAAGCATGGCGTGGTTGGCATTCCTGCCTGAGGCACCTGTACAGACCAGTTCTGCCAGTCTCCTGGTGTTGGCTGCGATCACTGTCATCATTGCACTCGCATCTTTCCTAATGCTGTGCCACTTACTCATCTTCCATATATATCTGTGTGAGTGCACACGCCCCAGGGGTTTTCAGAAAGATAGGCTTGATCCCAGTCGTTTGCTTTTGCAACCAAAGTTATTAAAATAAATGAATTGGGGATCTCATTAGTGATAAAGTTGTTATTTTTGCCCGAGGAGGTTTATACTGACTATTCTTGTATATTTGTTATAMTAGTTAACAAATAAATCGTGAGTAACTAGGATATTTTTATTTATTTAWTTAATTTAAGATGAAAGTTATGAATTTTTTAATGAGTATTAAACTTATACAATGCATCAGAAAGGTCAGAAAATTGATATTGATAAATTGCATACTCTCTCTCTCTCTCTCACTCACTATCTGTAGTATATAAAGGCATGAGCACGTACGAGTACATAATGAAGCAGCGTCAGTTGCAGAGCTCCAGGCAGCAGGAGGAAGGAGCTACGCACCCCTCATCCTCTAACATAAATGTGTCGCAGGTAACATCAATCCACATCAGAGACTTTAAAACATCATGCTCCTTTATTACACTCACTCTCACTCCTTAGGCTGCAGGTGGTAGATACGCTTTATTCTAGTTTAATAGTTTATACTGTTGCTCCTTCTGGTTAATGCTTCATAATTTAAATCAACCCAGTTGGAAAAAAGAAAATAATAATAATAATTTTGCATTTTGCATTTTTCAAATATAAATAACTTTGAGTAACTAAACTGATTCTGTGTTATAGACTTTGAACAGCCCTAGGCTGCTGTTAGGTGTCCTGTACCTGTAATGCTAATGACGTTTACTTTTCTTCTCTTAGAACAATGGACCTTTTAAGATGTCTCTAGGGTGTAATAAACTAATGTCTGGCAAATCAAGGTAAACTTCATGAGAAAACCAGTAGCGTAAAGGTTTACTGACTGAAAATTCACCTTAAAATGTGTTTTATGATTCAAACCCTTTGAGGTGACTTAATGTAACTGGTTAAAAATATTTT